>MU226380.1:4195183-4209392 GCA_018584345.1 Thuja plicata
AGTGCGAAACAAGCTCCTCCTTTGCTCAGGTTCATTTTCACCACTCAACAGGACTCTTCTGTTAACTAGGACTTCTCCTCCTTCAACATCTTCAGAATGAGATGATTTTGCATCTTCATCCACATGTACAACTCTAGCCTAGCCATTCATATGCCCTATGACCTTCTTCTCCACATTGAAAACATGTTCCACGGAAGCCTCCTCTTCCTGATCCTTGTCCTCATCCTCTTCCTCTTTGATCTCAATTATTTTGATTGAAATTATTTTACCTCTGACCCAGACTACTATTGGCCTCATCCTTCTTTTTCTGATCTTCATTTCAGCCTCCACAAGATCGTTCACCAGATCTTCCACCGTGACCTCTTCCGCTTTGCCTGCTTTCAAACTTCTTGTTCAACTTTTCCTCTACCTTCAGGGCAAACTGGTAGGCCTCTTCAATACTATTCATTCAAATCAGGTTCAACTCCTCCTGAATGCTCAGCCTCAACCCATTAAGGTAACAATAAATTTTCTCCTTGTCAGCTTCCGCATGGCCTGTTCAGATGAGGATTCGATAGAACTCCTTTGTATACTCTTGGACAGATTTTCCTGCTTGCTTCAAACCTTGCATTTTCTTCAGTAGATCAAGCTCATAATCAACAGGAATGAATTGTCACTTCAATTTATCTACCATCTGATCCCATCTTGTGATTTTCTCCTTTCCTCTTCTATTTCACTCCAACTGAATCTCCTGCCACCAGATCTTTGCATGACCCTTCAGTCGGGCCTTTGCAAATTTGACCCTATCAAGATCCTCAATATCTTCATACTCAAAATATTATTCTATTTCATTGATCCAGTCGATCAGCTCTTCTGGGTTAAGATTTCCCAAAAATGTGGGAACCTCAAGCTTAGGTCTTTTCCTGATCTTGGAAATGGCCCGGAAAATCCTTTCCTCCTCTTGGTTCAAAGTTTCACCTTCCTGATCAAAATCTTCTTCTATGTCGGCTTCATCCTCACTTTCCTCTCTTACGGCAAGATTCATGCCTCTGCGAATCTCTTCTTGCAATGCTTTCACTTGTCTCTGGAGGGCTCTAACCTCAGGCAGTACACCTCCTGCTCTTCCGCCATACTCCCTTCGTCGAGGCATTTTTGTGCTTATCACTGAAACCCTAACCACGATCTTGGTGAAAAATGCCTCACAGTCGGTGATCTGTCTACACACTCAGGAACTTCTCACTCTGATACCACTTGATGAAGGGGACTCCCCTTAATACCAAAAGTACACGATAGAAACAAAGAGAAACAATAGAAATTTGTAAGAACAGAAAATTGGCTTCTTATTGGCTTCACAAATGTGGAATTACAAACTTCATAATTACAATATCAAAAGCCACATGGGCATCCCTTACAATAATCTGTAGGACAAAGCCTCAAATCACCACCCAGAACTACCCTAGACAACACTACGGGCCTTCTTTATATAGGCAATTTCCACCGCCCGAGAAGGTTCCAGAAATCTAGCCATTAAGGCCGACTACCCTTAGCATTTAATTATTTTTTCACTTTTATTACAAAAGGGTCGACTTTAAATATTTACAAAACATGAGATTAGGTAGCCCAACTTTTGGAAGCCATAACTTTTGAACCGTAGCTCCAATTGGCTATTATAACCACTTTTCGAAAAGGGGAGATTGCAATCTACAGTGCCTAACTCGTGAAGTGCTAGTCACCCAAGAGTTCAACCTCGATCCGGAGCCTCTAAGGTCCTGAAAAATTGAGCTCAAAGGTTTTGCACCCTAAAATCTCAATAGTAAATCCTTAATAACTTCGCCAATACAGATGATTTGGCAATGAAATTCAACTGGCATTCTTATATGACTAAGATGAACCTTCACCTGGAAAATTAGAACATTCTGAGTTCAAACAACCAACTTACTAAAAATAGTAAGTTTCCAAAAATAGAAGCTTTATACAAAATAGCCCTTATTGAATAGAAAAAACACATATTTTTGGGTGATGCAAGATTTCCCTTACACCCAGGATGCTCCTGCATCACTTTTGCATGTTTGGTCCTCAGTGGCTCTAAGAAGGTTTACTAACTAATCATTTTCTATATTTTTAAGTTGTATACTACTTAAATGAGGCAACAGGATGGGGATTGGAAGTATCTGAAATCAAAGAACAACTGAAAGTAGCTTGCTTAAATGGAATTGATTTTTGGGCTATTGTTGTTATAAATCCTAGAAATCCCATGGGTCAGGTGAGCCAAATGTAATTCAAAGCAATAAATATGGTATCACAATTTTTTGAGATCCATATTGGACCAGTAATGTTTTAGAATTTTTAGAGGCCTGAATGCACTTTAAGCCTTCTATAATCTATCGTACAATAATGAAAAGTGATAAATCGATTGCATGTATTCTAAACAGATTGAGCATGGTATGATTATTCTTTAAAGAGTACTAGCTCAATGGAAGAGCACCTACTTTACAAGTAGGAGGATGGTGGTTTGATTCCATCGTGCCCTAATATGACTAAATATATGACTAAATTAATGACTAATATATTACTAAATAAATGAATAAATATATAACTAAATAAATAACCAAATAAATGACTAATTCAATGAACAAATCAATAACCAAATAAATGACTAAATCAATGACCAAATAAATGACATAATAAACGACAAAATAAATGATCAAATAAATGACTAAATCAATGACCAAATTAATGACCAAATTAATGACCAAATAAATGACCAAACAAATGACTAAATAAATGCGAGATAAATGACCGGCAATAAACTACCACTGATCACGTGACCAAATTTGGTCATTTATCTATAATTTTTGGTAGTTTATTTGGTCATATATTTTTATTTTTGTACTATTTTTCCCAAGGCCCCTATGATTCAATGGGGGGGATACACCTAGACTCTATACATAACATGCCCCCACCCCCTAAAATAATATTTATATTCTATTGGTTGATGTCTGGTGATAAGAACAACTTAGTGTGTGGTATACCCAGAAGATGGAAGTACAGGAAGTTCTAATATGCAGGAAAGAGTGTTTGAAGTCTTTATGGGAGAATGGTTTTCATTACCCCACATAATAATTTTATGGCTTGTAGCTTTGGTGTTATAATTTATGGTCTATAAATGTTGTAATTTTATATTTTCAAGTCCACAATAGTTTAGAAGAAGAGGTTTTCTTTTGTTGTTTACTGAAAGAAAGGTTGGTTGCTAGAAATAGTTAAGATGGGTTTAGAGAATGCTATGTATTTCTTCGCATTGGAATTTTAGGTTGTAGGATTTGGTGGACATGTTTATTAAATTTTTATAGTATTATAGTTTTAATATCTTATGTTAGTTTTATTTTCAAGTAAATATATGTTGTTATGTGTGTGATATGGTTGCATGTGTTGGTCTCTAGATGACTCAACTATTTTTGAAGAATTGATTGATGACTTATTGGTCTCGATATGTTTATGAAGAAGAGTTGAGAGATTGAAAGAGGTCCTACCATGGTGTATAGTTCTTCACATGGTATCATGTGATTTGGGGAGTATTTTTGGGCCAAATTTCTAATGTGTTTTGATGCTTCTTTATGTGTTTCATTTGGGTCCAACATTAAGGATAGTTGTGATGATTTTAATTTGATTCATTCTCTCTTAGAAAATTTGTTATGAATATTTTGGGCCCCCTTCATCTTTTGGAATGGAATGCATTAAATATTTGTGCTTGTGGTGGCTGACTTTGTACAAACATTTATTATTGTCCCTGTGGTCGACCTTGTTGTAATTTTGATGATATAACATGTATATATATGAATGAAAAAGGATCAATTGAGTGTGGAATTGGTGTAAATTATGTATGGATTGAATGTGATGGAATATAAATGCAAATGAGTAGTAGAGGTAGAAGAGTACGAGTTTGACATAGTTGATGTTGAGTTTGACCAGGATATCCTATATCTTTTATTTCATCATTTACCTGTACCTGGTGGAAGATTGATCATCTTATATAGATCATTGTATTGTACTAAAGAAGTGTTCTTTATTCTATGAGTTTTACATTAGGAAGTTGTGTGCTTCCCTAAAAGTTTGACTAAAAAAATATTTTAAGTAGTTATTCATATAGTGAGTAGATTCTCACTGTAGTTTTTCCCATATTGGGTTTTCCGCATAAATATGGTGTTTTTGAGTATGTGTGTTCATTTTTGTATCTTCCATTGATGATTAGTTGGTTTAAATTTAACTACTAAAGGTGTATGACATGATAAGATAAGTTTTGTATGTTGATTCACCCCCCCTCAACATCCTAAATTATTCAATAGTTGGTATCAAAGTTGAGTTCCTCTTAAAGAAAGGTTAACCACTTGAGGTAGAATTGAGATGGAAAATTATTATGGTGTCAAAGTATTGTAGTTTCATGGAATAAATTGTACATTTTGGAAGGAAATAATTAAATCACATTTGGACTCTATTTTTTGGAGTTTTGGAAGCTATCAAAAAACTTTATACACCTTTGGTATCTATTAATCCTACACCAAATGAGATTAAGGCTCATGAAAACAATGCAAATGGTAGAAATTATATTATTAGTGGTCTGGGAGATTCAAAACTAATGAAATTTATGGGATGCAAGATTGCATATTAATTTTTTGAGAAGTTGGGAAACATATATGGAGACAAGAGGATCAAGAAAATGAAGATGCAGAATCAAAAACATAAGTTTGAGACTATGAGAATTTCTAAGGATGAGAATATTGAAGGATACTTGCACAGAGTGAATGAAACTATAAATGAAATCAGAGGAAATAATAGAACTAGAGAAGATAATTAATTTTTTTTTAAATCAATGAGAATCGTGACCAAACCCAATAAGACCTTGTTGATTCCCATCCAAGAAAGCAATGGTATGGATAAACACACTCTAGAAGAACTCTATGGTGTAGTATTTTCCTCTGAGATGTCTAAACTATAAGAAATCCAATATGAGAAGAAGGATGCTTTATTCGAGGTCACTAAGAAGAAAAAGATGTACCTAAAGAAAGATGTGGTCAAGATGATGAAGAAGCTAATTTTATTAGGAGATTGAAGAAAGCATTTAGAAAGTATAAAGGTAAGTTACCCTTCAAATGTCTCAATTGTGTAAGAATATGACACTATGATACTAAATACCCTTTTAAGGAATATTATAGGTTGACTGATGAATGAAAAGAAAAGTATGATAGGAGTATCAAATGAGATCAAAGAAGGAAGAGTTCTTGGTCAATTGAGACTAATTCATCAGAAGATGAGGGAAGAAATAACTCAAATGATGAAGCATTGTTCCTAGCCTTTAAGGATGTTGATACTAATAGATCCAGGAGATAGAATTATAAATAAGAACAAGTAAATATTTTGCTACATGTTAGAGATGAACCCAAATCTTGGATCATTGACTCTGAATGTTCAAATCACATGACATGAGATAGAAGGAAGTTCATTCATATGGAAAATTTTGATGGAGGATCATTCACATTTTCTAGTGAAGGATTTGCACTTATATGAGACAAGGGAACTATATCCATTGGTGGTAAACATAAAGCTAGTGATGTATATAATGTCAAAGTACTAATACAAAATATATTAAGTGTGAGTAAATAATGCAGTAAGGAATTTGAAATTAGTTTTCATGGTTCTAGATGTGAAATTAGGAAAGGTTCTAGAAAGATAGTTGTAGAAGGAATGGGAAATAGAAATGTCTTTTATCTCAAGGAAAATAAAGGTGGAAACTGTTCTTTGGCTTAGAGCGGTGGGTGTTGTCTATGGCATAAGAGGATGGGACATATCAAGTTTGATAATATGGTGAATATTAATTTTGGAAATATTGTAAGGGATCTACCTAAAGCCACCAAGATTGCTAATAATATCTATAGAGAATGTTAGTTGGGAAAACATACCAACACAAGAATGAATACAAGGAGTACTCAATCACCAGACCATTGGAGTTGATACATAAATACTTATGTAAACTCACAAGGACAAGATAATTGAATGGTCAAAGGTACTTATTGCTACTTGTTACCAATTTTTTCATCCAACTCAATCGGAAAAGATGGGTAGCTGATTAAAACTAAGTTGTAAGGTACATTTGGCTCATTTTAAACTTAAATATTTAGGTTTGTGTTGTACTGAAAGTGAAAATGTAGCTAAAATGAAATTTCATTATGCATGAAAGTATATCACATCAAAATACTATAAATGTATTTATGATCAAGAGTTCTTTTATTCATTTGCAAAACAAGATACAAAAGGGTTCCAACACAAGTTGTGGGAGAGCTCTGAAATTGTTTTTTAAAGAAATATGCTAATACAAAAGTCAAGAAAAGAGAGGGTGAGATACAACATTGTCTGTTAATGGTGGACTGTGTTGTACTTATATTAGCTGGATAAAATGTTGACTCTCTACCCTAGTGTACCTACAAATTCAGTGAAAAGAATGTCAACCATAGAGGCTGAGAAATGGTGAATATGGATCCTATCTCTATGAGTTGTCTTCCATAGAAATATATTCTAGTTACATACAATACAAAGGAATAAAAAAAGAAGAACAAAAGGGACAAATCTGTAAGGAAATATTTTATGTCCAACAAGTTTTTTTCATGTGCATGAAGCAGGTATGTACTCATCATGATCAAAGGCACATGGAGAAAAATGTGGCTCCCACAAGGGTTGAGCCCAACATGCTAGGAAGTAATAAGGATGACACTTAAGTTAATAAATGTAGAACCCATTAATGCATGAATGATAGGGGCTATCAAAGGGATGTGATATCATTGTATGAAAATTTTTGGTTTAGTATTTTTAGAGGATTAAAGACATGAGTTATTAAATGGACAATTTTCCTAGGTTGAAACCTTTTGGTTTAAACAACTATAGCAGAAGAATAGTAATCAATAGAGGATCTACATACTATAGGATAAAATAGATGTGCAAGGAGATTAAGTCATTGAACATGAGATCAAAGATGAAGTCATTGTTGTTACAAGGATATCAAAAGTATAAAGACAACTATCAAAAGATACCTTGAAAAAATGAACATCATAGCTGCTGCAAAGGAAATAATTGATTGCAAAGGCATAGCAATAGGGGTGCATGGAAGGAACCATACCAGTAAAGGTAATAAAAAAGATAAAGGATAAATTATTGATGGTTTCAATAAATTGAATACAAGGCATAACATCAATGAAAGGACAATTTTGTTATATATATTTTTTTTAAATTAGTGAATTAATAGTGCATGGGAAATATTACAATAGTGATGCAAGGTACAAAAAGGTTCAAGTTTTGAGAAATCACTATCATATGGTAACAATTGTAGTTCCAAGATTACATTAAAAGATGCATATGTTATGGGGCTACTGGTGTAGCATTTATACAGTGAGCTCTTGTATAAGAAATCAATAATTAATAATTCCTAGTGTTTCACTACTGTAATAAGAGAAACAAGTGATGCAACAATGATATTAGCTATTCAAAGTTTAATGAGATGGTACACTTCAACGATTAAATGCAGAGAAGAAATCATAACAAAGATCCAATGAAAAATATGTATATATATTTGGAGAAGTCATCATGTATCAAGAGATCAAATCAAAGTCTATAGAAGAAGTAAAATGCATTTTTATTCAAACCATAATAGACTATTAAATAATGAAGTCTATAGTAGCAGATATAATGAATATTCAAAGATCAATGAGCAATAATTTTTCTATTGTATACATAAAGAGAAAGGAGGAATAATATGTTAGAGAAAACAAGGATATGAGGTTCCTAACAATTATTTCATCCCACCAAGGATAGTCACCAAGAAAAAGAATGAGCCAAAGTCTGATGTTACACAAGTAGACCTAATTAAAAATCATGTAGGTACAACAACATGAAGATAAAACATTACAAGGCATGGTGCAAAGAATACCAAATCTTTCATGGCTTGCATCACGACTTGCATGATATTATGAAATAGAGAAAGGAGGTTTAACAATGTAACATAAATAAAGCTTTCACATAGGTCACAAATAATAAGGTAATTTAATTGTTTTTAGAACATATGAAACCGTCAAAAGATCCAGAACAAAATGTGAAGCTCAAAATACAGATCAAAATCACAAAACAAAGAGCTCATGATCTGTGACCTTGCGTCATAAAAATATGTATTTGTACAAAAGAAGAGAAACTCTCAATCAATCAGAACATGAACAAGAAAATATAAGGCATTTTATTCAGATAATCTTCTAAGAAAATTCATATAAACCGAGATGCCCAGTTTTTTTATGAATGCAGATAACAGAAATTGGATTCAAATTCTTGGTGTAATAATTTTTAGCAAGAACTCAACGCTTACTTGTGAGTATCTTTTTTATGCTTATATATATGAAACCCTTGTCATTATTACACCAAATATAGACATTATTACACCAAGAAATCCTGACTATTTTTTCTGCTTATATATATGAAACCCTTGTCAATACTTGCTATTGATTTCCCAGTGTGTGATTCTGATATATGGGTTTGTATTCTATGGGTGACATCAACACTAGAGATGAGAGAATGCATTCTTTGATTGCTTTGAATGTTGCCTAGTATTTTTTAGTTCATACAAATAGAACACTTTTATGTAAAAAATACTAGAAGGGGTGACATTTATGGGATAACTACACTATGAATCTTCCAATAGATTATAGTTTTCCTTGTAGAATTCTGAGTTATCAAATATCTGTGGGTGGTGGAATATTGATTATAACTTTGACCTTGGTAGGATCAACCTCTATCCCATAGTGTGATACTATGAAGCTAATGAGTTTTCCAAATATTACCGCAAAACACACATTTTAGGGTTTAGGTGAACTTTTTACTCCTTCAATATATCACATACATCTGATAGGACTAACAAGTGTTCATTTATCTCTTCTGATTTAGAAAGAATATTGTGTACATGATCTTCCATAAGATCATGCATTATATCATGGAATATTGTTGTCATTTCCCTTTGATATATGGCTCTTGTGTTCTTCAATCCTAAAGGCATTACATTCCAAAAATAAGTTCCCCAAGCGCATGTGAAACCTATCCTGTGTTGTTCTTCAAGAGAAATCCTAATTTGGTTAAAGCCTGAGAATCCATTCATTAATGATAGCATTTTGTACCCTATTGTTAAGTCCATTATAATGTCTATATTTGGTAGAGAGAAATCATCCTCCAGACATGATTTTTTGAGATCTTGAAAGTTAGTTAAAAAATTTATGCTTCCATCTAGATTCATACCGAAACTAGATTAGAAATCCACTCCACATAGTCTATGGGTGTGATAAATCCCACATTTAGTAATTTATTTATCTCTTCTTTGACTAAGAGTGCTATCTTGCATGGGTTTTGTTTTATGGGCTTGACCCCTAGTTGAAGTGGTAAATGATGAAGTACTAGTTCTTGATCTAGGCCAGACATGTTTGATTATGCCCTTGCAATATTTATTTGTCTATCTTTGAAGAAATAGATAAATTGATCTCTTTCCTTTGGTGTTAATGATGCTGCCAAATGGATTAGTCTTTTAGTATCTTCTATTTTTTTGGTTACTTTTTATGTTATAACAAAACACAACAACCTCTTCTTCTTCTTAAAAATTTTATAGAGAAGCCAACTCCAAATATTACTCCATGCAAGAAAAGGACCAACTAACAAGCACTCTTACAATACTTCTACTCTTTAGGTTCTGCTATACCAAGGGGGGATACCCTATAATACCTTCAGAAACTTCTATATGGTATTCATCAAAGTAGTAATCTCACAACAACTCAACAAAACTGGGAGATACTAGATAACTGGATAATTACCCATTGAACATCAACCACGAAATAGAGTATGAGATAGGAACTCACAACAAACTTATGCAAATATAGACTTAAAGGATTTTATGTTTGTTTATATAGAAACATAGCCAATGTGCAACTAGATATGCAATAATAAAGAACTTATCAATTTTAGATCAATGCTTTATCCATTGGGCTACTCTCTAATTCAAATACAATATACTAAAATAAATATTCATCAAAGATTCTAGGCCATAAACATAAATATCCCAAACCTGTACTACTCATAGAATCCTCACATATGTCAAATGAATCTATGTATTAATGAGAGCATCATTTAATCTGATCCTTGATCAAAACTCTCAAACAAGTACATACACACAGAGAAATTCTATGCTAATGAATCAGAAAATTCATAACTTATAAGACAATATGACATAGGAGAGATTGGAATCTGAATCTTTGTATTAAGTTTAGAGAATCATATTCTAGTATACAAGATGTACTCAGAGATAATATCTTCAATAATCTGCAAGAGATCTTTTTACTTTATTTCTAACTATCACAACTATCTAGTACAAACTTATGCTATATCTCCCTAACTGAAATGTTGCAATATGCTTACAATCCAAATTTTCCAGCCCTTTCCAATGATCTTTGGAATCCTGTTATAGAATAGGATTGCAACAAGCTATAGATCAATTGGAATGGGGACAAAAAAAATGACTCAAGAAAAAGAAAAATAGCAAGTGAAGTGCTAACCACTTTTGTTACAAGATATTCAAAGTATTTTGTCTTTTGACCACCTAGGTATTTGCAACTACTTTAAAGTTGTTCAGCAGCTACCATCTGGAATTTTTTGTCCTTGATCTTATTGATGCAGGATCTTTTACCTTTGTCTATTTTATTAAATAATTAGGAAGCACTGTCATTTTTTGTCTTCTACACATTATCACCTTCTCCTTGATCAACTGCATTATATCTATCCTTCCATGAAGTATACACCTCATCACTTGGCCAAGCAAAGTTGATGAATTCATTCTTCTTGCTATTGATTTCATTCCAACTGACACTGGCTTTCTCATCTTCCTCTTTCCATAATTTAAAGAATCACCTAGCTTTATTAATGATTTCAACAATTTGGACAAATAGAATTGTGCTTTCCAAACTAATAACAGTATTGGTCCTTGTTGCCAACGCCTCATTCATCTGTCTCATCCATAATGGTTCATTTTTTATTTCACCATTCTTCTTGAACATGTTAGGAAACATCTCATAATGACCCTTTGAATATTCCTTCCTCAAAGTTTCCACCTTCCTCAGAATGATGCTCCTCTTGATCTCTAAGTCCATTAGTAATTTAAAGCATTTATAAGTGTCAGTTAGTATGATATAAACATTATTTTCTTCTTTGGATGTAGAATAGAAGAATTTCAATTCTTCCCTCTTTCCCTTCCACCTATCCATTATTGGATCCCACTTATCCTTATCTGCATTAAATTCATCCATTATGCTGACAATCTTCTTTCTTTATAGATAAATGGTAGCAGGACTTAAGTCCTTAGTACATTGCATGAAAATGGCATGTATTTTATCAGCATACTTTTATTGTATCCATTCCTTTGCCTCTTTAAAAGTTGCACAATCTTCATCCCATTTTTTCCTTGACTGTTTCAACTTAGTTCTCTTAGCAATTAGTCTTTCCCTTTCTAATTCCAGGTCTGCCTATGTAGTGGGACTTGATGGCATGGGAGAAAGGGGATGTCATGCCCAAAACTAGGGCAAAACACATACATAATTTTTTTTATTTTTTTTGAAGTGACCCCTGCCACTATATGTCTACGCCCATTTATGGGTAAGAATTGTGATGCAAGTTATATCATGAAATATTTTATTAGATTATACTTTAGTATTAATAAACTGGATTAGGTTAGGGAGTTAGAATGATAACTCTAGTTAGTAAGAGCATCTTGGGGAGGGAATATTCTCTGTGGCAAGGAGAATTATTTCCCTTCCCATACAAAATTCAAAGAGCATTTTTACTCTAAAATTCTGGGAAGTAACATTGGTCTAATTTAGTTTTTTTCTTTGTTTCTAACATATTGGTTTCTAGATTTTACTTTTGAAGTAGCTAATAGTATGCATTTGATTTGCTTTAATAGTGAACTATAAATTGCATATTGGTATTAGTTGATTTTCTTTTTACATTAATAAACTATCTTGTTTGACTTACTATTGTTATCGTGTTTATCATTTCTTCTCAAGAATGGAAGTTGAAATAAGATTTTAGGGCAAAGTATTGATCCTATTGAAAGTTGAATTAGATTTCCCAAGAAGAGTGAAGTGTTTTTAACTTGAAACTTGCAATCAAATACATTATGAAGATTACAAGAATCATAAATCCACAAGGTTATATATACTATGAAAAACTATGACATTGCTCTTCTTCTCAATATTAGATATCATTCTATCATGAAGGATTAACTTCATTGTTCTAAAGAATGAAATACATTAGGCATGAAACCAAGGATTCTTCATTTACATTAAAGTAATCTTTCAAAATACAACTTCACATTCTCAAGATGGATAATCTATACAATCAATAGATATCATACAATATTTCTTCTTTTAATGAATCTATTACATAATAAATAATAGCTCTACACATTTTGCTTGATAAAGCTTTCAAATATGAACATTAAATCACTTCATAAGAAATGAGTCTCAATACAAAGGAGTGACCATGCAACATTAAAGTTACTCTCACACAACTACACCCAAAAGGAGATTTCTCCCAAGCTTTTTCCACAATCATCTTGGCTTCAAAATTTGCAATTACATGAGGAGAACCATGGGAAGCTCACCTCCCAACCAAGATCTTAGGGAGATCACCCCTGAGCTTGGAGAACCAAGGCTAAACTGGTGACACCTCTAAATTCTCACAACATGATATATACACAAATAATAATTAACTCCCAACCAAGGCTTCACAAATGAGTTTTCCAAACCCATTGAAATAGGGTGAAGGTGAGATTTTTCAAGGAGAAGAATGTCATTTCATATTCAAATTTCTCAACAAGAGTTTTTCCATGCCTTTCCAAGGCTACATTGACATTCCTTTCATATACACATTTGGTCATTTACATACCAAAAGCAATATTTACAACATGGATTCATAGAGCCCATACTCCATGAAATTATCCCTCTTCTCCAAAAGAAGAGACTCTCACTACAATGGAGAGCCCAACTAACCCCTTCACCCAAGGCCACTTATTCCCTTCCCAAAGGGTTAGTAATGCCTTAAACTCCCATGAACAACACTCCTAATCCAAAATAACAAGAAAAGATACAAATCCAAAAGCATCCCCAACCCAACACATAATAACAAAATCTACATACAATAACACTATACTAGATTTACATATATGAACTCCATACAAGATCTACATATATGAACACCATACAAGATTTCCATGCTCATAAAAACAAAAAAACAAAACATACAAAGCTAAAATGAAAGAGTATTTCTCCATGGAAAGAATCCACCAACCTTGGTCCAAGAAAAATGGCAAGAATATAGTTGAGAAGAACCCCTTATCCTTTTTCTTTTCCCTTCCTCCAAACCTTATTGTCTCTAAAATTAGAGAGTGGGTGAACACCCACCAAGTCTCTCCAAACCCTCTAAAAAGACCTCTAAAAGTGTACTCAAGACCTAGCAATTAATGAGACATGTCCCCTAGTCCTTTGGTCTTACCTCTTGTCTCCCCTCTTAATTGTGAGCTTAAAAAGGAGTGTGGGACAAGTTAGATGCATGTGGCCATCTACATTTTCGCCACTTTTGAAAAGTAGGCATTTTGGAGGGCCATAATGGTGATCTATGTTTTTCCATAGGTAAAAACTAGCCCCCAACCCAAGGTACCTCCCTAGGGTTAACTAATTTTGGCCAAAAATACACTCTAAGGTCACTTTTGACCCCTCCAAGGTATCCCTAAAGTTCAAATCCGAGTTCCACCTTGATGTGATCCCTACAAGACATCTTTATGCAAGTGAGATTTATATAACATCTTATAAGGTTTGGTGATTCTTTCCCAAGCCCTAAATTGACATGTCACCATCCACATGGACAATGCAAGTGTCAAGTGACACTAAACAATACACATCACATTCACAATGACATATCCAATCAACAACATGAATTTAAACTATTAACACACATTCAAATTATGTTTACAACAAAGATCACATTACAATGAGGTTTCAACCCCTTATTGGATTAAACCTTGGCTTACTCAATTCACATGTGTTTAGCCCTGATTCTCTGAATAATTCTATGGTTCTCTTTCCTGCACACTAAACTCGAGCATCAGTAG
>MU226380.1:4209442-4230455 GCA_018584345.1 Thuja plicata
ATATATATATATATATATATATATATATATATATATATATATATATATATGCAATTCATAATTTTCAATGTTAGTCAATATGTAAAATTCAATTCTTAAATATAATTTTCATTAAGTAATGATCAAACATGGTATTTCCATAATCCTAACATTACGACATATTATTCATGCTATTTCCTAACTTTAAATCATTATTCATCTAATCATGATTAAGTCTTTCTCATCAAATCACATTTCTACGCATGTATAACCGAAATCAACAATATGTTCTAGGTTCTAATTTGCATCAGAATATAATCCACATAATATAATCATCATCATAAATTTTAATCCTTCACTTACAAATAAACATACATAAACTAAATCATCAGAACATGAACTCTTTAACTCACAAGTCACACTAATCATTCCAGATTTTATATAAATCATGATGTAGTTTTATCTAAATTGCATAAACATTAATTTTATCAATTCTAAAAACACCCAAATGGCATAAAATCAAATAACCAATTCCTCAAGTAATAGTTACAAAAATGTCCTAAAACTCAACAAGGTATTTCATCATCTATCCTTTAACCTTCAAATAATTTCACATCTCGACATACTTCCAATCTCGATTATAGTTTTCCTGAACAACTCATATCAACATGTGTACCCAAATTGAAACATCTCACTATTTATCTAAATCAATCATCATAATGTATCATATGGTCAACATCATGAGTATGGAAAGTGTCGTAAATTATAAATTATCATCATCTAATTTGACTAAATCCCTATCAAAAAGGTAAAACCTCCTAATTCATCAAAACGTAAAGCCAATTACTAGGTCTATCAAAATGATAATTTGAAAAGCTATGATGGGTTTGGGGTGAGGCCTCACAGGGGATAAGTTATAATTGGACTAGATGAAGAGGGCTAGTGTGGACCCTATGTAAACATTCCTTGAGGAGAAAATTGAGTTGCTTGTTTACCTTCTAGGACACCAATATTCTTATCTTTTTCAATAGATTTTATCACTTCATCATTATAAGCCTTCATCACTATCTCAAATTTTTCTCTAAGGCTTTTGATCTCTTCTTCATACTTTTCAGCCACTTTCATGCTGAATTTTGCTGATTCTAAAGTGAGGCCAGCTGCTTCTACCCCTGAAGTGTCTGCAACTCTTCTTACCAAGAGGCTACCTGCATGTTTGGCCTGAATATCTCCACCAGTTGTCTTATGGCTCTTCTTTCTTATTTTCCACATAACCAAGGCTACATGGTCTTCACTAAATCTCACTCCCTTTGACGCTTGTTGTTCTTCTACCTTAGTAGCATTAACAATCTTGGTTTCCTTTCTCACAACATCAAAAATAATGTTGGGCCCATTGTTTTTGAGCTGTCACAATGGCGCTTTCCCTCAATGGTTATTTCACCAGCATCTTTATTGTGAGGCTTTGCGACCACCATTGGATTAGATCTGACTTGTCTTTTGTTTAACTTTAGCTTTACGACCATGCTCAGACCCACTTGGACACGCGTCATTACCGTGTGAAGCCTCAAAGGTTAACTTCCATTATTTTTCATCTTAAGGCAAAGCACGGGCCTTTGGATCAAAAAGTATCTATGATGATCTTATGATTTGTATTTTAACTACAACCATACCCGCTAGATACATGTGGCATCATGGTGAAATTCCTTAAAGCATAGATTTTGATCATCTTCATCTTAAGGGAATGCGCGAACCATTGGATCAAAAAGAAATTTCCTGACACATGTTTTAATATGAATAAAGGACTTGCAGGCTCTCAAAATTAGGAAATATTAAAGTGCTAGAGACTTAGGAACTATTGAACATGACCCCATTTAATAAACACAATGGTAGACACAAAACTTAAGTGATGAAAAAGGTAACACAAAATTAGAAACCGCTCTAACACTTAGGGTTTGAAACAAGATTTCACACTTGAAAATTTAAAGACAAGGGTTTCAAAATTTACACATGACCATAACTTGAAGCTTGCAGACCAAGGACTCAATTGCTTGGAAATTTTTTTAAATAGACCTAAAAAGTTCCTGGGTTGACCTCTTGTGTTTTCTCTATCAATAATGCTGATATTTCCTTAATTATGGGGAGCATGTCTAGTATTCCATCCTTAGGAGCCTCGAAGAGGTTTTCACCTTCATATTCATCCTTTGTTTTTAGTTTTTTATGGTGTAGAGGTGCCTTTCAATTTTCACCTAAAGCCCTTGTATTTTCATTATTTTCACTTTTGCAACTGAAAGACTAGCATGAATCTCAAAAATAATCTACTCGATTGAGATCAATGGAAAATATATCTTTATGGTCACCAATAGGTATTCCAGTTTGAAGTCCTAAGAACTCTACAATAGCCTCGCCATTCTAAAAAATATCTATTTTTTGTGGATTTTCATATTCTTAATCTATTAACTGAGTGTATATAAGGGAAAATTTATCATCTCCATGGGTGTAAGATACATGGACAACTATAATAATGTTAATAAGGGATTTAGAGAATAAATCATAGGATTTAGAAAAAGAAGTTTCAAAGGCCTAAGATCGATTCTAAAAGTCTTCTATCCAGGTGTGTCGATCTATGGGTCTATTGTGTAAGGATAATTGATCAAACTAGATAAAGATGTTATTTAGATAGACTGTACTTGAGGTTTTATGGTTATCCCATTAATATTATTTATAATTAGTCTCATGGTGTTACTCATATGTCTCAACTTCTTTGGAGGCACACACATCATCTTGGGGTGGCTACTAAGTATTTGGAGTACTTTTCTTAAGTGATTGGTACCCTAAACTTTGAAACTTAGGATTAACTTTGGGAAATATTGATTATATGACTCCTTGATTTAGTTTTTTGAGGCCACTACATCCATTATATCCTTTTTTTCATGATGGTCTATCCTTATCCATACTAATGGATAAGAATTTTTACATGAAAGGGTCCTTCGTCTCTGTATAGCCAATGAGATAAATCTCTTCCATAGATTCTTCATCAAGCTCACCCCATTTTGTAAACATGTTTGGGGGTTCATAATAAATGTATAGTTTCTGATTTCTTTTGAGGGTTTTCTATTGATTAACTGATGAATATCTAATGGAGATGATGAAGACTGAGTGATACTAAGTATCATGATTGTAGAAATGGTTAGATCAGTTGTTGTTTTTTCACTGATTTCAAGCAATTGATTAATTGATTTTTATTGTGTTACCATGTCTTAAGAGGAGAAGTTAAATGGGTAAAAATATAGATCAGACAATGATGAAGTAATGATGATATAGTTATTTTCTACTATACATTTGATGTTATCAAATCGGTACATTTGATTGATCAATTTAGGAACTGCAATGAATAAATTTATGACTGAAAGAGATACTTTCTTGAGCTAGACTGAGTCAATAAATAAATGTTATGTGAGTCAGTTATAGTTACTAATCACTGAGCACCAAAGATGAGTTGGACACTAAGCAATGAATGAGTCAGTTACCGAGTTGCAAAGAAAGTTTTACCAAGTACAGTATACTGATATTAAATGATGATGAAATCAAATTTAATGTGAAGCAATGATGATCTGGATGAGGAAATGAATTAAATGAAGCTTGTTACAAGATCTACAAATGGGAAAATTTAATGAGAAGATCTAAGGCGAAGATCAAGTGGTTAAACAAAATTATGAAATTTCCAAGAAAAGTTACAAGTTCTAAGGTAAAAGTGAAATGGTTTACTGAGTTGAGAAATATGAAGAAGATGATCGAACGACTAAGAAAAAAGGAAGGAAAATCAAATCAAGGAGATTAAATGGCAAAAGTATGTCTATATAAAGGATGAGAATTACACTCAGTGTAAGGCTACTGGCGAATTAAACAGAGAAGGAAAGAAGCTGAAGAATAATATTTACTGAGCAAAACAAAGAAAGTTAGATTGACAAATCTACAGTCTGAGAAATAGATAAATGCAGTATGTGATGCCAATATTCAATTGAGTATAAATGATCTGATACAAGCATAGTGAGTTTCTATATTTACAGATCAAATTTTATTTCTTCTTATTAATATTTGTAATAGAGAAATCTCTTAACTAAGTGGATTTAACCGTCCTATTTGTAAAACCTAGACTTAGGTGACATTCCAAAAGAGTTTTTAAATACCTCTAACAATGCCACTCCTAATAGGGTGAAGATCTTAATAGATCTAGGGTAAATCCCCTAATAGGGTTACATTTAGAAAATGTGTTTGTAATCTTTAACATGATAAGTTCTTAATCAAGCATACTTTAGAAGGGTACATTTTTATTATGGGTTACAATTCCCACGAAGGTTTTTCCCAAATTGAATTTCCTCATTAAATCATGTGTCAATGAGTTATATCTTATGTTTACATGGTTAATCTGATGTTTCTAAGTTTGAATGATTGATAGTTGCTTATGTTATTGAGTTATTTGGTGAATTGGTTATTTACTGTATTTAGTATTTACCAAGTGAATTATACAGTTTAGTTTTAAGTGTTTAAGTTTTGATTTGTCTAATTCACCCCCCTCTCTCAGTGGGACCAACAATTGGTATCAGAGCTTTCTCAATCTCAAGTATTAAATTTAAAGGACTTGAGTTAAGATCTAAATATGTATACGAGGGAAGCACCAAAGCTAAATAGGGATCATTTCTCTACATGGAAAAGTAGAATGAGGTTGCATGTGTCTGGAGTAGGAGAGTATGCACTTTACTATCTTGAGAATGAATATGTAGCACTGACTACTGCACCTTTGACAATCAGTGAGCAAGGACAGAAACATGAACACACACAAGTCATGATTGAGATTGCTTCTACACTTATCGAGTAGGAATATGATGAGCTTGAAAGGTGTACTACTGTGAAATAGATGTGGGATAATTTTTTTTGACCTATGGTGGAGATCAGCATGTTTAGAAGGCTAAAGCAAAAAGTTTGAGAGGAAAATTTGACTCTATGAGGATGAAGGAAGGAGAGAACATAATTGAGTACAATACAAGACTTAAGGAGACTGTTAATTCTATCAGAGGACCTAGTGGTATGATAATAGAGGATTATGTTACAAGAAAAATGTTTATAACCCTACTGCGAGTTATGTTATTCATGTATCTTCTATACAAGAGTTGAGATCTATACCGCAGATGAATGTTTCACTGGATGCTACTATTGGTAAGTTAACTACATTTGAGCTAAATGATTTTGACAATAGTATGTCTGCTACTTCTAAGATTGAATGTAAATTTAAGTCTACTTTAAAGATTGGAAAGGCTAGGGAAGCTACTGCTAGAGATGGATATTTGAGCAATGCTTGTGAGAAATTTTATAGCTACACTAAAGGATTTGAAGATCTATTTACTGAATGTGATGATAATGAAAGATAATTTGAAGCTTTGTTAGATAGAAGGATACAAAGAGGCAAAGGCAAATACCGAGGTAAGTTACCCTTGAAATGTTTTAATTGTGATACATTTGGTCACTTTTCATCTAACTGTCTAGAGAAAGATAAGGAGGAAAAGAAAGATAATAGAGATAAGGACAAGAGAGAAAACATATTCATGAGATACAGAGACTACAAAAACAAAGGTAATAAATCTTGTTATATTGATAATGAAGGACTAAGTGATGATGATTCTCTTGAGAGTAATGAGGAGAAAGAAATTGTTTATGTTGCTATAAAAGATGATTCTGATGAAGAAGAATCTAGAGCCCTATATCACAAGTAAGTAAGAATGAAAAATGGATTATAAATAGTGGTTGTTCACATCACATGACTAGTGACACACTTAATTTTATTTCCTTGTAAAATCATTATGGAGGTTATGTTAGATTTTGTAACGATGCTCCATATCTTGTGAAAGGAAAAAGATCTATAATTCTACTGAATAACACAAGATGTGATGATGTTTATTTGGTTGAAGGATTAAAGTATAATCTATTGAGTGTTACACAACTAAACAATACATGTCACCAACTAGAATTTCAATATGGAAGAGTGAAATCATTTGATGAGAAGAGAAATCTAATTTCTACTAGAGAACAATCTAAATGTAATATATTTTATCTTGATACTTCTATGAAGAGTTGCCTATTTTCTAAAGTTGAAGATATTTGGTTATGGCATAAAATACTTTATCATGTTAATTTTGACAACTTAATCAAAGTGAGTAAGAAGAGTAGAGTAAGAGGACTACTGAGACTTGAAAAACCAGAGAATGTTATGTGAAGATAATGTTAGATGCATAAGATGACTAAATCTAGTTTTGCAAGTAATACTTATGTTACACAAGGAATTTAGGATTTAGTTCATACTGATTTATGTGGACCAATGAGAAATCAAAGTTATTATGGAGACATATATTTTATTTTATTTGTGGATGATTATTATAGAATGATTTATGTAATGTTTTTAAAAGAGAAATATGATGATTTCAAATGTTTAAGTGGTATAAGGCCCGAGTTGAAAAAGAAACTAGAAGATAGTTAAAATGTCTAAGATCTTACAGAGGAGGTGAGTTTACTTCTGATGAATTTACATTGTTTTGTAATGAAAATGGAATTAAGAGATAGTTGTCAGCACTGAGGACACCACAACAAAATGGGATTGCTGAGAGAAGAAACATATCTATTATTGATTGTTCTAGGACATTGATGATTGAAAAAGGAGTTTCATAGAACTTCTGGAGGGAAGCTGTGAGTACTGTTGTTTATACATTGAACTGAGTACAAATGAAGAAATGTACTAACAGTTGCCTTATGAATCTGGTATTATCACAAACCTAATGTTAGTTACTTTAAAAATTTTGGAAGCAAATGCTATATTCAGAAATATTATAGAGAAGGAAAGTTTGATTCAAAAGGATATGAATGGATATTCTTAGGATATTCTACAAGGAGTAAAGCTTACAAATGATTGAACAAGGTTACTAAAAAATGGTGGAAAGTGAAAATATAAGAATTGATGAATTTGCAGAAAGGAATGATTGAGATAGTAAGAAGGAACCTAATGACTGAGAAGTTTGTATATGTACAACATGATGCCCCTGAAAATTTACAGAGAGCACCTACCGAGGAGGAAGATGAACAAGAAGTTCCACAACCAAATGTTGATATTGAAGAACTGAGAGCTACCGAGCCTATTTTGGAAAATTATGTGAGAAGGAACCATTCCTCGAGCAATATTATTAGAGATAAGGAAGTTGGAGTGATGACCAGAAGAAAGGCCAGAGAAAATACATGTTTGATATCTTCATTTGAGCCAAAGAGAGTTAAGGAAGCACTAGATAATGAAGATTGGATGAAAGTAATGAAAGAAAAGTATTATCAAATTGAGAAGAAAAAGACATGGACTTTAGTACTTAGGCCTAAAGACAAAAAAATTATTGGTACTAAGTGGATTTTCATAAACAAACTGGATGAGCATGGATAAGTTATCAGAAATAAAGTTAGATTGGTTTGCAAAGGTTATGCACAAGAATAAGGAATTCACTATGGAGATACTTTTGCACATGTTTCTAGCCTGGAAGGAGTTAGAATAATTATAGCATATGCTACTTACAAAGGATTCAAATTATATCAGATGGATGTTAAGTTTGCATTTCTTAATGGGATACTTGAAGAAGAAGTATACATTGAGCAACCTGAAGGATTCATTGAGAACACAAACAAGAACAAGGTATATAAGTTACATAAAGCTTTATATGGATTGAAGCCAACACCCTGAGCATGGCATGAGAGACTAAACTCTTATCTAATCAAAATAGGATTTCAAAGAACAAGTGATAGCAATAATGTTTACTTGAAATGTGATAATGATAATAAAGTTTTGATTGCTAAAATTTTTATTGATGATATTACTTTTGGACATAATGACACTTTGTGTAAAGGATTTTTTGATTAAATGAGAAAAGAGTTTGAGATGTCAATTATTGGAGATATTAAGTTATTTCTAGGTCTACAGATACAACAAGTTGCTAGAGGAACCTTTATTACACAAGCCAAGTATATCAAATAGATTCTTCAAAAATTTGGTATGGAAGATTCCAAACCTATTGGTACATAGATAGTTACTAGATGTAAATTATCTAAATAGGATGAAACACAAGAGATAGATAACACTCTTTACCAATCCATGATTGGTAAATTGTAGTATGTTGTTCACAGAAGACTTGATATAGTACATGATGTTGGAATTGTTGCAGGATTTTCTTGTAATCTGAAGGAAACACATATGTCTGCAGTAAAAAGAATTTTGAGATACCTGAAAGGCACATAAGAGTTTGGTTTATTATACAAGAAAGGAGGTAATTTTGATCTATAAGTATACACTGATGCAGATTGAGCTAGAAATGTTGATGACAGAAAAAGTACTAGTGGAGGTGCATTCTTTCTAGGTGAAAGATTGGTTACATGGTTGAGCAAGAAACAAAGTTGTATTTCACAGTCTACTTATGAGGCTAACTATATTGTTGTTGCTATGAATTGTGCAAACATAGTATGGATTAAGAAATTACTTTAAGGTATGAAAGAAGAGATCACAGATCTGGTTACTATTTTTTGTGATAATACAAGTGCTATTAACATATCAAATAACTCGATTATGTATTCAAAGACCAAGCACATTTATATCAAGTATCACTACTTGAGAGAACAAGTTCAAGAGAAGAATGTGAAATTGGAATATGTGAATTCAAAGGAAAAATTGGATGATATCTTTAAAAATCCACTACCTAAAGATGCTTTTGAGTATCTAAGAGGTAAATTAGGGATTCTTCCCCTATCCAATGTTCACTATAGATCATGAGGCATGTTGCATCAATTCTATATTTTATTAGAATATTTATTTTTGAATTTATGTTAGTATAACACACTTTAGGTGATTCTTGAAGTTGTGAAAAATATTTTGGTATGTAATGTTTTATGAGTACATGTTAGGTATAATCCACTACTGGAACAAGTTTTCAGGAGGATGACATTTTGGCATTGTTTTCAAAGAGAGAGAATGAGAATTGATGAGTTTGTTATGAATTGATGACATTTATCTAAAGAGATATATTGAGGGAGAAGAATAAATTGCTAATATTTACTCATGAAGGAGATTCAGAATATATGTTATAGAAACAAAATATTTATCCAAGAGGGAGATTGAGATCAAAAATATCAAAGTGGAAACAAAACTATCAACTTAGAGGGAGTACAATTATGTATTTGAGAGCTGCCATCATCAATTGCTATAACAATGTTATAGTGGTTTCCATCAATGCCTCCAAAGAGGGAGATTGTTGATTAACTGATAAATATCCTATGGAGATCATGAAGACCGAGTGATACCGAGTATCATGATTGTAGAAATGGTTAGATCAGTTGTTTTTTTGTCATTGATGTTAAGAAATTGATTAATTGATTTTTATTGTGTTACCATATCTTAAGAGGAGAAGTTAAATGGGTGACAAATACAGATTAGACAATGATGAAGTAATGATGATATTGTTATTTTCTACTATAAATTTGATTGATCAAGTCGGGAAACGCAATGAATAAAGTTATAACTAAAAGAGTTACTTTACCGAGCTAGACTAAGTGAGTCAGTAAAATGTTATGTGAGTCGGTTACATTTACTGAGCACTAAGTACCGAAGATAATTTAGATACTGAGCAATGAATGAGTCAGTTACTGAGTTACAAAGAAACTTTTACTGAGTAAAGTATACTGATATTAAATGATGATGAAATAAAATTTAACACGAAGAGATGATGAGATGGATGAGGAAATGAATTAAATGAAGTTTGTTACAAGATCTATGAATGGGAAAATTCAATGAGAAGATCTAAGGTGAAGATTAAGTGGTTAAACAGAATTATGAAAGTTCCAATAAAAGTTACAAGTTATGATGTAAAAGTGAAATGGTTTACCAAGTTTAGCAATATGAAGAAGATGATCGAATGAATGAGCACAAAGGAAGGAAAATAAAATCAAGGAGATTAAGTGGAAAAGGTATTTCTATATAAAGGATGACAATTACACTCATTCTAAGGTTGTTGGCGAATGAAACAAAGAAGGAAAGAAGCTAAAGAACAAAATTTATTGAGCAAAAGAGAGAAAGACTGATTGACAAATCTACAGTTTGAGAAAGAGATAAATGGATTATGTGATGCATGTATTCAATTGAGCTTAAAGGATCTGATACAAGAATAGTGAGCTTCTATATTTACAGATCAAATTTTATTGTTTCTTATTAATATTTGTAACAGATAAATCTCTTAACCGAGAGGATTTAACCATCCTATTTGTAAAAAATAGACTTAGGTAACACTCCAAAAGATTTTTTAATCACCTCTGAAAAGGCCACTCCTAACAAGGTGAAGATCTTAACATATCTAAGGTAAATCCCCTAACAGGATCACATTTAGAAAATATGTTTGTAATCTTTAACATGATAAGTTCTTAACCAAGCATACTTCATAAGGGTACATTTTTATTGTGGGTTACAATTCCCATAGAGGTTTTTCCCAAATTGGGTTTCCTTGTTAAATCATGTGTCAATGAGTTTATCTTATGTTTACATGGTTAATCTGTTGTTTCTAAGTTTGAATGATTGATTGTTTCTTATGTTATTGAGTTATTTGGTGAATTGGTTATTTACTGTATTCAATATTTACTGAGTGAATCAGAGAGTTCATTTTTAAGTGTTTAAGTTTTGATTTGTCTGATTCAACCCCCCACCCACCCCCACCTCTCAATGGGACCAATAGTTTCTTTGGCTTTCCATAGGTTCTCAGTGAGACAAGTAATTTGCCTATACAAAAAGAATCCACATAGGTGTACTCTCTAAAACCCCTATCTTGCACATTGATTTTAATTTTAAATATTGATGGGGTAATGGACTTGGAAAAAATGGATGTATCAAGGTACTTAGATGATGGGAGTGTATATGTCACTTAATTAATTGGTACCTAGTTTACAATGGATCCTTTGAGATTAGTACTATATAGGAAGGGATCTCTCTCATCTATAATGGTAATATCAGTCTCTTCATGAGAGAATTTCATGCATTGGTGATAGGTAGAAGGAACAACCTACATGGCATGAATCTGGGGATTTTCAAGAAGCATATTGTAACCAAGTTCCAAATATAAGACTTGGAAATAAGTCTCATAAATAACTGGTTCTATTTTGATAGGTAATGTAATGATGCCTTTATAGAGGTGATCAACATCATCATAAGCTCTGATAATGATCTTTTTGGTAAGGTCCACACGACTCTCATAGTATCCCAATGTTTGAACTAATTTCAAAGTGTAAATGTTTAGATTGGCTCCACTGTCTATCATAAATCTTCTAATTTAATGGAGGATACCATAGACTTTGATGTGAAAAGGGTCATTGTGATATGGTTTATGGGTAGGAAAATCTTCTTTAGTAAAGGCAATGTGGTGTGTGCCAGCTAGTTGTCCAACCATGGCATGAAATTCATCAACCTCAATGTCTAGGGAAATGGATAACTATTAGATAATTGAGAGGGGGGTGAATCATTTAGTTCTCAATTATCCTATAGTCCCAAATTCTCCCAAATGTATATAACAACAATTTCAAACATATAAATGAACTCATTGAAATATAATTGTGATCTCAAACTTTTAGTCCTATACCGAGTAGCAGTAAATCAATAATGTGATTACCAATCAATATAGATAAAGTAATGTGTAAAAAAAATAACAATCCAAAATAATCATACACATTAACACATAGATTTGTAACATGGAAACCCTGCTAAGGGAAAAAAAAAAACCTGGGATCGGTAACCCATAATATTTCACTCTTCTGAAGTGAGCTTGGTTAAGAGCCAACCCTATTAAAGGTTACAATGCACACTATTAAATGTGACCTGGTTAGAGGATTTAAAAGAAACATTTCTCTCTTGACCATGAATTCACTATGGGGTCAACAAGAAAACACTCAACATTCATTAGAATGACATAATAAAGACTTTCACGTCCTACTCGGTTAAGAGATTTATCTATAACAATGGTTAAACTGATATAGTAATGATCTGATTCAAATACAACTCTGTTCACAAATTTTTAGATCTATGCTAAGTACATAATACCTCTGATCAATTTGTTCACTTCAGTTCATCTGATTCTTCATACTCTGTTATGCTCAGTTAATGCTCTTTCCTCTGTCTCTTGGTGTTGTCTGCAGAAATGCTCAGTTTTGTTTTTAACCAGTTTGATTAGTCATGCATGAAATTTGCATGTGTGTGCATCATAGCATCATAATTCATAATGAATCTCTTGTCTCTTATATAGACATCATAACTCATTTAATTTCCATCCTTTATAATTTTCTGCTTAATCTCCATTGTTGGTTTTTCCGCTTAAACCTTCCTCAGCAGTTGTGTTAAAAACATATTTCAATCTTCTATGTCTGATCTTCCTTGAATTTTCATAGTCGTTTAATAATCATAACAAATCTTATCATTTACCTCAAAATCATCAATTTTCTAGCTCATCATTTTAGTCGACCTCGATTTGATTTAATTGCTCAGTCAATACCGTGATATGTCAATGATCCCTAGATTGGTTATCACTGTGCTTGATATAAACTATATTTACTCGGTGTTCACTGTTACTCAGTGTATACAAAACTCTTCAATTACCAACCACATAAACTTTTTTGTTCCAGATCTTTAATCTATAATAGATGTTTGTTACCATAATGGTACTCAAATAAGTTGACATCGATGACAATAAATTAACTGATTAATGTCTATCATCACATCTATAACCTGGTTGACCATCAATAAAATGACTTCAAACATACAACCAGTTGTAGTTCATCAATCTCTCCCTTTGGCATTGATGGAAACACAATATAAAATATGCAATATGAAAATGCCATAGAATACCAAATTTCTGTACTACAACTGCAAAATGTTGTAGCTCTCTCTAGCTTGTATATAT
Organism: Thuja plicata; assembly: GCA_018584345.1. NCBI lineage: Eukaryota > Viridiplantae > Streptophyta > Pinopsida > Cupressales > Cupressaceae > Thuja > Thuja plicata. The sequence continues at coordinate 4,222,423 of MU226380.1, forward strand.
AAAATATTTAAGCATTACAAAAATCACCATGCAGAATCTCCTTGCAGATTTGATTCTTCTATTCTTGAATCTTTTCTCTCTGTAGATAGATATGTCATTTCTCTCCCTTTCTCTTTTCTCCTTTTCTCCCTTGCAATGGATAGATATTTCATTGATCATTCTCTCCCTTTGACAACAATGCCAAAAAATAAAAATATATAGCTCTTCAGTAGCCAAAAAAAAAAATCTCTAGTTTTCGGTGTAGTAGAATAAGTACCTTACAGTGTATTCATATATGTTTGTCAGTCTAGTTCAGCTTTGCATCAACATGATTTATATTCTAATTACATGCAGGTTGATACAACCTCCTAGTTAGCTTAGTGACTGATAGACAAGGGATGAACCCCTAGTCTATTCCTCAAGTACTTGAATGTATCCTTTGGTAAGGGTTTAGTGAATATGTCTGCAAGTTGTTCTTTTGATTGTACATATTTCAATATAACTTGTTTCTCTTTTACTTGTTCCCTAAAGTAGTCATATTTGATAGATATATGCTTTGTCTTTGCATGCATCACATGGTTCTTTAAAATATTTATTGCAATAGTATTATCAAAACAAATTACCACTGGGTCAGTGATCTCTTCATTGATGCCTTTCAAAAGTTGTTTTATCCGTGCAATATTCAAGCAATTTGCAGCAGCAACAACATATTCTACTTCTGTAGTTGACTAAGATATGCATCCTTTATTTTTATTTATCCAAGTAACTAATCTTTCTCCTATAAAGAATGTTCCACTTGTAGTTCTCTTTCTATCATCAATGTTCCCATCCCAATCAGCATTTGTGTAAATATTCAATTTGAACTTGCCTTTTCTTTTGTACCATAATCCATAATCTTTAGTGTTTTGCAAGTATCTAAAAATTCTCTTTACAACAATCATATGTGATTCTCTGGGATTAGCAAAAAATCTTGCTACAATTCTAACTACATGTACTATGTCTGGTCTAGTGTGTACAACATATATCAACTTTCCAATCATAGATTTATACAATGTCTAATTTACCTCAAGTGTCTTATCTTCTTTTTTCAATTTGCATCCTGTCGCCATAGGTGTTCTAACTGGTATTGATTCTTCCATTCTAAATGTCTTTAGTACTTCCTTGATGTATTTGGATTGAGTAATGTAGAGGCCTTTAGTCTGATGTAAAATTTGCAAGCCAAGAAAAAATTTGATCTCTCCAAATATTGACATTTCAAATTCTTTCCTCATTTCATCAGCAAATGATGTGCAAAGGTTATCATTTCCTCCAAATATAATATCATGAACAAAAATTTCAGCAATAAGAGTCTTATCATCATTTCCTCCTTTCAAATACAAATTATTGTTGTCACTTGCTCTAATAAATCCAATACTGATAAGATAGGAATGTAGTCTTTCATACCATGATCTTGGTGCTTGTTTCAAACCATACAATGCTTTGTGTAACTTACATACCATGCTTTCCTGGGTAGGATCAAAAAAACCTTTAGGTTGTTCAATGTAAAAATCTTCTTCCAGCATCCCATTTAGAAATGCAGACTTCACATCCATCTAATATACTTTGAATCCTTTGTATCCAGCATATGCAAGTACTATTCTAAATCATTCAAGTCTAGCAACGGGTGCAAAAGTTTCTCCATAGTCAATAGCTTCTTCTTTTGCATACCCTTTGCATAATATTCTTTCTATGTTTATAGATACATCTCCATTCTCATCCAATTTGTTTCTGAATATCCATTTGGTTCTAATGACATTATTATCACTCAGTCTCGGTACTAATGTCCATGTTTTGTTTTTCTGTATCTTCTCAATTTCTTCATTCATTGCAATAATCCATTCTTTATTTTCAGTGCATCTCTAACATTTTTAGGTTCAAATTCACAGATCAAACATGTGTTGTCTTTCAAATTACTTTGTGTCATCATGCCAGCTCTCTTATCTCCAATAATCTGATTTTGTGGATGATGTCTTCTTACATATTTTTTAAGTATAGGTTCAATTCTTTGTTCTTCATTGTGTTCTCTAGTAGGTTCATTGTGTTCTTGATCATGATCTTCAGTTGCAACATTTTCTTGATTCTTGGTTGGTGCCTTGTAGTGCCCACCAATAATTTACTTTTCAATATTGATGCCTGAATATTTTGGTTATTTTCATGACGATTATGCATATGTTAGGATGATTTTGCTCACCCCATACTTGCATGTGTATGGATGACATATATCTTTTACATTAGTGTGTGGTGTGTTTATCTTATAGTTTTGTATGATGTGTCTAATGTGGTAGAGGATGGAGACGTAGTTACTTGCATTATGAGATACACACATTTGATCAATCCCTATCATTGTCTGTTATATATATTATGTACATGCTTGAATTTGTAATGCAGGTTTGTAGGTATCGGGCATCGACTTCCCTGAATTGCCAGGATGAGCGTGCCCTATCGCAATATCTCAATGGTAAGAGAAGGGAGATAACACACAGGTTTGAATCCCACCTTAAGCCATTATTGTCTTGAAATAGTGGACAAGTATCTTATTTTCTACCTTCTGAATTCGTCAAGGTGACGTCATTCGTGAACCCTTCCTTTGTGCTTGTTTGTGGTATTTTGGGTTTAGTCAGTTTCGTCATCATGTACTCTAGTCATGTGGTTTGATATGACTTTGGTGTTATTGGCTAAGTGATTTATGAGATTAATTATATAATTAAATAATTAAATCTTATTATTTTAGAAATATTAAATATGATTTTATTTAATTAATAAAAATTAATTAAATACATGTGTTAATTAAAAGACTTAATTAAAAAGTCTAATTTTGGAAATAGAGGATTTAATTAATTATTAAATTCAAAATTAAAATTTAAAAGCATAATTAATGAGTTGATATTTAATTATCAATTTGCATGTTATTAATATGCTAAAAATATTAATTGTTAATTAAATATTAATATGCAATTAAAGTTGCACATTCTTTTATTAAAATTAAAATAAAAGTTTAAAGTAAAGTTGAGTTAAGTGGCTAAATTGGAAAAGTGCATATAATTATTAATTATTAAATAAATTAATTCTTTTTCACTCAATTTTAAGTTGAGTTCTGATTTGAGTTTCAGTTGAGTTTTCTTTTAGGGTTGCATGAGTTTTGGAAACCCTAGGTTGAGTAGGTTTTCCTTTTTAGGATGCTTTTGGTCATTATAGCATAGAGAGGTTGCACAAATTTTATAGGTTTTGAGCTCTGGTTTGGATGGAGGGAATTGTTGAAAGCTTAGGATTTTTTTGGGTTTTCGATTGTTCTTCATGGCTTCTGTCAAATGGTGGATTGAGGTAGGGTTTGAAAGCTTTTATAAATCCCTCCTTTTGAAAAGATTGCCTACCTCGTGTTTTTCTGATTTTGTGTAGAATTTGGGTTTGCTTTGGTTGTGAAATTTTTAGTGAAAGATTGATTTAGTTTTCCCTTGTTTTGGAGAAATTGGAATGAAGATTTATTTGGTTTATTTTGTGTGAAATTATGGTGAAAACTTAGATCTAGTAAACCTTTACATTGAAGTTAGAGAAAACTATGTTTAAATGGAATCTGTTTAGATTCTTCCTTGACAGATTTCAAGATACAATTAGAAAAATATGAAATTAAAACAATGAGGGTTTGATTTTAATTCTTGCTTAAATTTAGGATTATATGCATGCATTAGTTTTATAACGTTTATTAGGCCATTTGAGATATATCATTTTGGGAATTATGTTTAAAGGAAATTGTGATTTTGAAATAATATATATTTCTAATTGAGAAGATTAAAATGAAAATTATTTAAAGGAAAATAAATAAATAGTATTTATTTATTTGGGAAAAATTATTTCTAAAAAATATATGGCTGGCTGGAAACTCACCAGCAATTTTTAAATATAGTAATTAATTTTTTAAAAAGAGAAAATAGTTTTATTTTAAAAAATAAATAAATATAAACAAAATCTTTTGTTTGTAAGCCGTAAACCAACCAGGTATTCTGAATATGGTTAATACCTCTCAATCTATTCCTAACCCTAGTAGTCCCTCCCTTACTGTAACCCAACCCAACCAAACAGGTAGTGATGAGATTCTCCTTGCTGATCGTTTTCAGAATGTTACCAAAGTCTCCAATAAGAGAAGAAGAAAATCCAATAAAAACCCCTCAAACCTTCCTGACCGTATCTCCCCTACTATGTCTAACATGTTTACCCCTATTGAAATTGCTTCTCCGCTCTCTCAACCTTCCCCCACTTCCGTTGTCAATCTCCTAGAATCTTCCCCTGTTAATCCCTCCAATAAAACCCTTAAAGAAATCAGTGATGAGTATATTGTTGCGGTTATTCCCTCTATGCAACCCATAGTTGGGGATGAGTGCCCTAACCTGAATAAATCCATGGAATTTGACCTATTATCTGATTGTGAGGAAGACTTTATAGCAGGGTTCCCTTCGTCTAAACAAAGAGGGAGAGCTCTGGGTTCCAAAAACAAGAATATTAATAAAAAGAATGGTGAGATATCTGATATTGTGATGAACCCAAAACTGGATTCATCTGAATTGTGGGTCTCTCCCTCCAATGTTTCCTCATGAATTGTGTCTCCTGGAATGTTAGGGGACTGGAGTCTCCCGATAGGAAATATGTCATTAAAAGTTTCCTCAATTCCTGTCATAAGATTGATTTCCTTATGCTGCAAGAAATTAAGGCTACTAGTTTTATTTTGGATTCTAATCTAAATTTCTGTGGAAAGATGCAATTAAGATCTACACCTACCACCCAAAAGGTAAAGGTGGTGTAGCTCTGCTTATCAACCCTAAATGGGAGAGGTTTATCACTTATCATGGTGTCTCTCCTTGTAACAGAGCTGTCTAGATCACCCTCAATTACAATAACTATGAGTTTGGGATTTGTTCTATCTATGCTTTGAATGATGCTAAAAAAAGATCCAATTTTTGGGGATGGATGACTTCTCTCCCTTGCATTCCCTGGGTTATTGCTGGTGATTTCAACATGGTTGAAAACCAGGATGATAAGGATGGGGGATTACCTTTTGCTTGGAAAGATATGGACAAAATCCATTGGAATAGAATGAAGAATACCATGCAACTCTTTGACCCTTTAGTTGGTAATAGAAACAATATTTTGGGACTCTGGCATATGTGGTGTTATTACCAACATGGATCGGATAGAATTTATTCTAGACTTGATCATTTTTATGCTAGAAGGAACCTTTTCTCTATCCTTCCTGATCAACTTGGCAACTCCATCCTAGTTTCTCCCACCTCTCTTTCTGACCACCATCCCATTTCCGCCTCCTTTACCTTCAATAAAAACCCTGATCGCCATTGCACTCGTTCATCCAAATTCATCCTGAATGTTAGCCTGCTTGAAGTTGAAGAACTCTTAACTACTACTCACATTATTAGTATCATTAACAAAAACAATTTCCCTAAGGATAACTGCATCGACAAGTGGATTAGGAATATTAATGCTTGGCAAAATCTTTTGAAGACCATTGGCCAAAAGAAGGCTAAGGAATTTTGATTCACTGAAAAAACTCTTTCTGCTGACTTACTTATGGCTGAAATAAACAACCAAGCTAAATCTTCAGACTTTGACTACACCTCTCAGGTTATTAAAGCTAGAGATGCCCTTAGGAAGCACTTGGTGACTAAAACTAGAGGAGATAAGGTTAGATCTAGGGCACACTGGCTCTAATATGCTGACCGTGGAACTAAATTTTTCTTTAATCTTATTAAACGCAAACATTCTAATGAAACCATTGAAAAAATCATCATAGACAACCAAGAAATTACTGATCTTTAGCTTATTAAAGATACTTTTGCTCAATTCTCCCGAAACTTATTTTCTTCAGAGGACTTGGTGGAGGCCTCTTCTATCAGGAATCAATGCAGAGCTCTTATCCCTAAAGTGATTTCCTCTGAGGATGCCAAATTTCTTGCTGAGAAAATCACTTTAGATGATATTATTAATGCTATTAACTCCCTACAAAATGATAAAATGCCTGGTCCTGATGGCATACCCATCAAATTTTACAAGGCCAACCAACACTGGATTGCCAAAGACCTTCTTGAGATCTACTCAGAGGCTCTCTCTAAAGGCTCCCTTGGTCCCTCTATCAAGAAAGGTATTATCAAACTCATTCCCAAGGATGGGGACAAGGCTCTCATCAAGAATTGGAGACCCATTACACTCCTTAATGTCTCTTACAAGATTTTTTCCAAAATCTTGGCCACCAGACTTGCGGGTATCCTTCCCAAATTTATCTGTTCCACCCAAACTGGCTTTATAAAAGGTAGATATATTTTAGAAAATGTTCTTACTAGCTGGGAGGCTATGAACTGGGCCAACCATTCTAATCAGAACTCTGGCATGCTACTCTTAGACTTTTAAAAATCCTATGATAGGATTGAATGGAGTTTCATCTCCATGATGCTTGAGGCATTTGGTTTTCCTCCTTTCTTCTGTAATGTTGTCTGCGTGTTGCTTCAGGATGCTTGTGCTAGAATTGACATCAATGGTTCCCTCTCTGATACCTTCCCTCTGGGTAGGTCTATTTGGCAAGGCTTCCCTCTAGCTCCTACCCCCTTTTCCATAGCTTTTGATGCCCTATATTATTTACTTAGAGATAATACCTTATCTCTTGTTGTTAAGGGCATATCACTTCCTAATAATGATGATCTCATTAACAACCAATTTGTTGATGACATGGCCATTTTCTTTGAAGCTTATGCTGATAATTTTGAAGCTCGGCAATCCAAGTTGAATCTATTTTGTACTATTTCTGGAGCTAAGCTCTCCCACTCCAAATCCATTTGTCTGGGATGGAAAGAGTAGCCTCCTGAATGGTTTAAGAACTATGAATTCTAATGGGGATACCCCCAAAAGATTGTGAGATATCTTGGCATTCCCTTTGCCATTAACCCCTTGCTTAAATACATGTGGCTTTGGGTCAAAGAAAAAATTACCAAAAAGTTGAATATGTGGCATAACCATGCTCTCTCTTTTGCTGGAAAACTACAGGTTTGCCAGAAAATTTTATCATCTTATAACATCTATTACTCTTCTGTGTGGATGTTTAGCAATTACCGAATTTTTGAGATCCAAAAAGCTGTTAGGAATTTTTTATGGTCTGATGGCCAAGGAAACAAAAAATTACATTCTATCAAATGGGATTGGTGCTGCACTGATAAACTTATTGGGGGGCTGGGGCTGAAAGACCTTAGGATCCAAGGAATTTCCCTGGCTGCCAAATGGATCTTTCACTCCATGAATGGATATGTGCCATGGAAGATTCTTGTTAGGAATAATATTGAGAGAGGCTTCCCTACTAATGCTAAATTCTGGAGAAACCTCCCCTTTAACGATTTAGTAATCGACAACTTCCCCATTACTGTTCAAGGGTCTAAAGTCTTTAAATCCATCTAGAAAGCCTAGAATCAAGTTAGACAATTTATTGTTAATAAGAACTTTCATGATGACACTCAAATTTATGGTGAAAGGTCCATCTGGTGGAACCTTCAAATTTCTGGCAAACCCCTTGCCCTTTCCCAAGGTTGTTCTACTAAACAGTGGGCCAGCAAAGGAATCTTAAGGTTTATTGATATTCTTGAACAAGACAAACTGATTAGCTGGGAAGAGTTGTGAAATACTTTTAATCTTCCTATCTCTCAAAAGAAAACTTATAACATGATTCTCAAGGCTACTCAAAACCTCCCTTCCATCTGCCATGTTGATTCTCAAATATTCTTACAATGCAAGTGGTCGGATGGGACCATCCTATCCAAGATTAAAGCTAAAAATATTTACAATATTCTTGGATATGATGGTTCCATCCTTGACCATATTAATAAGATTTGGTATTCCTCTTTGGATGTCTCTTCTTGGAAGAAGTATTTTGTTATTCTTTGGAAAGGTTGTGTTGAACCCAAAATTAAATGTTTTAGATGGCTCTTTATACTTGACAGACTGCCTATCAAGAGGAATAACCATGAAAG
>MU226380.1:4235082-4275632 GCA_018584345.1 Thuja plicata
GAGTTGATATTTAATTATCAATTTGCATGTTATTAATATGCTAAAAATATTAATTGTTAATTAAATATTAATATGCAATTAAAGTTGCACATTCTTTTATTAAAATTAAAATAAAAGTTTAAAGTAATGTTGAGTTAAGTGACTAAATTGGAAAAGTGCATATAATTATTAATTATTAAATAAATTAATTCTTTTTCACTCAATTTTAAGTTGAGTTCTAATTTGAGTTTCAGTTGAGTTTTCTTTTAGGGTTGCATGAGTTTTGGAAACCCTAGGTTGAGTAGGTTTTCCTTTTTAGGTTGCTTTTGGTCATTATAGCATAGAGAGGTTGTATACCTTATGGTATTAGTTGTATGTAAGCTTCATTTATGAAATGATGATGTTGATTATTCATTTGCATTATATGAAGATTGTATATTGTTCATTGTATTTAGTGGATTAGTTAACTTATGTAATTCTACATCATGGAACCCTCGGGATTTGTAATCTGTATATGAGTTGCATTTATGAGTATGTAATGTCTTATGTTATATTTCTTCTACATTGTTACTCATTATCAATTGTAAACTCTTTAAAAAAAAATCATTTTTTAAATGTTAGTATCATGTTTAAGGTTAACTTCTCTTGGGTTCCCTGGCGGAGCGTTACATGCCTCCTATTGCTCGGTAATATTACCCTGTCGCATGGTAATGTTAGGTATCTTCTCAGGCAAAGTGTCAGGTTCTTCAATATAGATAAATATATTGTAATCTTCTAGCTCCTTTATGTTTTCCTCATCATTCTTCTCTGCAAATTCATCAACTCTTACATTTGCACTTTCAATGATCTTGTTAGAAGTCTTGTTCAAACATTTATAAGCTTTTCTCTTAGTAGAATATCCAAGAAATATTCCTTCATCACTCTTTGAATCAAATTTAACATTTCTATCATCTTTCAAAATATAACATCAACTTCCAAATATTCTAAAATAACTCACATTAGGTGTATAACCATACCATAATTCATAAGGTGTCTTGTTTGTATCTTTCTTCAGTTGTACTCGATTCAGTGTGTATATAGTAGTACTTACAGCTTCTCTCTAGTATGTTTGTGCAACATTCTTTTCAATCATCAATGTTCTAGCACAATCCAAAATTGATCTATTTCTCCTTTCAACCATTCCATTATGTTGTGGTGTCCTCAGTGCAGAGACCTGTCTCTTAATTCCATACTCATTACAAAATTTAGTGAACTCGTCATGAATAAATTCACCTCCTCTATTAGATCTCAAACATTTCAGTTCTCTACCACTTTCTTTTTCCACTTTAGCTTTGTACCATTTAAACATCTTAAATGCTTCATATTTTTTTTTAAGAACATGACAGTCATCATTCTAGAGTAGTCATCAACAAATAATATAAAGTATTTTTCGCCATAATAACTCTATGTTCTCATTGTTCCACATAGGTAAGTATGATCTATATCCCAAATATCATTAGATGAAAAATTCTTGCCCTTAAAACTAGTTTTTGACATTTTTCCCATTTGACAATTCTTGCACATTACATGGTCAGGTTTAGATAAGCTCGGTAAGCCTCTAAATTTTATTTTCTTACTAATCTTAACCATGTTGTCAAAATTTACATGACAAAGCCTCTTATGCCAAAACCATACATCTTTATTCTTAGTCATCAAACAAGTAGTTTCAACAGTGTCAAGATAGAATAGATTACCTTTTGATTGTTCACTAGTGCCGATCAACTTTCCTGTTTCATCATAGATTCTAGCTTTTCTATTTTAAAATGAAACTCGGTGACCTATGTTATTCAACTATGAAAAACTCAATAGATTATAATTAAGTCCTTTCACCCAATATGCATTCTCACATTTGATTTGATTTTTCAGCAATATAGTACCTTTTCCTTTCACTTGACAAGGTGTATCATTTCCCATTCTAACAGATCCACCATTATAATGCTGAAGAAATTCAAAATTTTCTTTATCTCCAGTCATGTGATGTGTGAAGCCACTATCAATAACCCAAATTTCATGCTTACTAACTTTAGAAATAAGTGTTGTTTCAACATGTACCTTTCATCTTTTTCTGAATCTTCTTTCAAAGCTACAAATACTATCTCAATGTCTTCGTCAGTGTCGGGATCAATGTCATTATCTTTATCTTCAGTAATGTAACAAGCCTTCTTTCCTTTTTCTTTGTAATCTCAATTATTTCTTCTATCATACTATCAGTTGATTCTGTATTCTTGATCATCTTTTCTATCATTAGATCTTTCATTTCTTTCATCATTCTTTCTGTTAGGGCATCTGGCAACAAAGTGTCCAATTTCTTTACAATTAAAGCATATCAAAGGTAGTTTACCTTTATACCTTCCTTTACCTTTGTGCAGTATTCTAACCATTAATGCTTCAAGTTCATCAAGTTCTTTATCATCACTGTCACTATTACTATTATTTGTTATCATGTGTTTTTTACCTAATTTACTAATTTTCAGAGAAGACATAAATGTAGATTCCATAGTAGGTACAACACTATTGTCAAAATTATTCAGCTCAAAAGAAATTAGTCTACCAAAAAGACTATCAACTATAATAATATTTCTAGGTGCTTCTCTCATTTCATGTATTGCAGATACTCTTATAGAATAAATAGGCAATAAATTTGTAAGAATCTTACTCACAATAGTGTCTTCATCAATAGTTCCACCTGCTCCATGAATAGCATTCACAACCTCCTTGATTCGGTTACTGTACTATGTTATGTTCTCTCCTTCTTTCATTCTCATATCATCAAATTTTCCTCAAAGAATTTCAGATTTAGCTCTTTTTACATTTGCATCCCCTCCATAAACTAGTGTAATCTTGTCCCACATCTGCTTGGTTGATGTACACATCTTGATATACTTAAATTCAACATCAGTAAGTGAAGAATAAATTTCTACCAATAGTGTTGTGTTCATGTTTCTCTTTCATCTGAGTAATAGTCAAAGGTCCAATAGGTAGGATGAATTCATTATCCAAGTATAGTGTTAAATAATCTCAAATCCCTGACATGTATAGTATCATTTTTCTCTTCCATGTTGAGAATTTCTCCTTGTTCACCTTTGGTGCATCTCTCTTATACATCTTGTGATCTTTAGCTTAAGTCCTTTAAAACTTTCCTTTTAAGTACTCTATGCTCTAATACCAATTTTTAGATAACTAAGAGGGGGGGTGAATACGTTAGTTCTCAATTATCCTACAGTCCCAAATTATCCTAGATGTATATAACAACAATTTCAAACATATAAATTAACTTGGTGGAATATAACTGTGATCTCAAACTTTTAGTCCTATAGTGAGTAGCAGTAAATCAATACTGTGATTACCAATCAATGTAGATAAAGTAATTTGTAAATAAAAATAACAATCATACACATTAACACAGATTTTTAACATGGAAACCCTGCTAAGGGAAAACCCACCTAGGACCGGTAACCCAAAATATTTCACTCTTCTAAAGTGAGCCCGGTTAAGATCCAACCCTGTTAAAGGTTACAATGCACACTGTTAAATGTGACCTAGTTAGAGGATTTAAAATTAATATTTCTCTCTTGAGAAATCATTCACTATGGGGTCAAAAACAAAATACTCAACATTCATTAGAATGTCATAATAAAAAATTTCACATCCTACTCTGTTAAGAGATTTATCTGTAATAATGGTTAAACTAATACAGTAATGATCTGATTCAAATACAAATTTGTTTTCATATTTTTAGATCTATGCTAAGTACATATTACCTCTGATCAATTTTTTCACTTCAGTTCATTTGATTCTTCATACTCTGTTCTACTCTGTTAATGCTCTTTCCTTTGTCGCTCGGTGTTGTCTACAGAAATGCTCAGTTATGTTTTTAACTAGTTTGATCAGTCATGCATGAAATTTTCATGTGTGCACATCATAGCATAATAATTCATAATGAATCTTGTATCTCTTATATAAACATCATAACTAATATAATTTCCATCCTTTAGGTTTTTCCGCTTAATCTCCATCGTTGGTTTTTCGGCATAAACCTTCCTCGGCAGTTGTGTTAAAAAAAAATTTCAATATTCTTTGTCTAATCTTCCTTGAATTTTCATAATCATTTGATCATCATAATAAAACTTGTCATTTACCTCAGAATCATAAATTTTCATCTCATCATTTTAGTCATCCTCGGTTTGATTTAATTGCTTGGTCAATACCATGATGTATCGGTGATCCCTAGCTCAGTTATCATTGTGCTTGGTATAAACTATATTTACTCAATGTTCACTATTACTCGGTGTATACAGAAATCTTCAATTACTGACCACAAACTTTTTTTTTCCAGATATTTAATCCATAATAGATGTTTGTTACCATAATGATACTCAAATAAGTTGACATCAATGACAATACATTAACTTATTAATGTCTATCATCACATCTGTAACTCGGTTGACCATCAACAAAATGACTTCAAACATATAATTAGTTGTAGTTCATTAGATATTCATCAACCTCAATGTCTAGGGAAATGGATAAATATTTTAAAGGATTTATCCAAGACTAATTTATGATTGGGAGAAATATGTAGCAACTAAAATATAGATATTTGTGTAGAGGACTTGTTGAGATGGTATAGTAAATTGTACTAACTTAATGTGGGCATAGAGGATTTAGATGATATCAACGCTTTTGAGGGGGCACCTTGGACTATGATTTTTGTTTAACGAGTGGTTAAAACACATTATACACCTTTTACTTTAAGCATGATCATATTTTTGGTGTGATTTGACTTAGATTGGATGTGATTAATGACATACTAGTGTGCATCATAAGTATAGTTAGCCTTGATGTGTTATCCTGAAGAGGAAGCTTTTCCTTTATCATGATTTTGTAGCAGATTCTTGAAAATTGTGTGGTCCTTATGAGATGTACCATATTTATTAATTACTTTTATTTTTCTATGTTAAATTGAGTCTTGGACTATATTCTTAAGTTGATAATAGTTCAAAGTTATATGTCCTTTGGTGTAGTGGTAATCACATAATTCATTATCATTCCATCACAGAGACTTGAATGGACCTAGTTCATAATGTCTTATTTTTGGTAGGGTAATGGTACTTGTTTGGATAAATTTTCTTAGGACAACTTATAGGGGTTTTCTAAGTGACATATAGTCTCATCTTGGGTTCGACCATCTTGAAGAACATTGTTGGTCATTAGTGACATTGGATGATTGACTCCTAGTCAGTGGTGTTTTATTGTTGGTGTTGGGAGTATTTGTGTTGGGTGTCCCTTAGAGATGTAAGAAAAGTTGTGCTCTATTGATAGCTATGGTATCGAATACACTGTCATTGGTTGCATTCGTATTTCTAGACCAATATTTTGATTTATCATATAATGAATTAGTATTGGTCTCTTTAGTGTTCTTGATTATATGTTTTAGAGTGAGTGATCTTTTTGCTTTCAGACCCTGCTTAGGAATTTCCTCAAAGCTTGTAATGTGTTGTGAGTGGAGAGCACACATCATGTCCATTTGACAAATTTATATAAACATCAGGATCTTATCTTTTTATGGGATATGAAATGAGGATTTTGAAGCCATATTCCTCCAACGTTGTAAGAAGGAAGATTTTTTTTCCCTAGTTTCCTATTTCACATTGAAAATATTCATGATTGTGGCCTCACTGATGATGTTATAATAGTAATGGGAAATAAAATTATTATCTAGTTCATTCCAAGACATTATGCCGGTGGCTAGTCACGAGAACCATTCCATAGCAGACACAAAGAGACTATGTGAGAATAGTCTCATAGATAAGTGTTATTGTGGACCACCTCTATGCATGTTGCAAATAATTATTTAATATGGTCTGTTGGGTCTCCCTTTTCCTTAGTTGTAAAATTCAGGCATCTCAAATTAGGCACAAAATGTGGCATGTATAACAACTTGTAAAAGGGGAAGGTACATAAGGCTTCTAGTGAGTATGTTCTTTTAGGGGCACCTGTTTGAAGATTGGTTATCTATTGCTGTAAATTTTGCACCTATTTTTCAAGTTTCTCATTGAGCATTAGTGGGACATGTGAACTCATTCCAAGATTTGGATCCATAAAAGGATTACCACTGTGATAGTACGACATCTGATTTTATTTATCTCATTTTTTATGTAGGGTTCTTGTTTGATGTGGACACATATGATGATACTGCAACTTGAGATGGTGTTAAATAGTTAAAAGTTGAATTAGCCAATGCAAAAGGATTTTCTATAGTGTTATTTCCACTTGGATAAGTTGGTGCCCTAGTATTCTGACTATTTGATTGTTGATTAGGGGGACAAACTTGGAGTATTAAATGTGTCCCTTGATTGGGAGGCACTCCTTGTGAGGTAATGACATCAATAATCTATTTTGAATTAACACCTTTGGGGAGTATGTTGGTTTTAATTCTTGTAGGTACCAAGGGATTAGAGGTGTTCATCTAAATTTTTTCTGGTATAGTATTCATGGCATTTTCTACTATAGTTTGAGTATTAATAGTTGGATTGGATTGCGACACGGGTGAGGACACATTTGTATTCATGTTTGCACTTGTTATCATTAGATTAATAGAAAATAGTGGGTTATTATATTGGGTTCCAAATGATGTTGTGGAGGTCGTGACATGTGTCACATTATGAGATATGCTACCAGATGGAATACTCAAAGATATCCAAGAAGATGTAACTTCATGAGTATCCCCAATTGAGTGTGTTTGGATTTGTATCACTTGTTCTAGAATAGTAGAAATGTTAAATCCCATGGGTAGTTTTTCTCTATTTTGCACAAGAAAGTAAAAATACCAATAAGGGTCAACAAAAAACAATGCGTCTATAATGGTCATGATTCTAGGGTCTTGTAGTGCATTTTCAATTTCCTTTGGGGTACATTGTGCCCTAATATTTTCAGCTAAAAATTAATCTCCTAGTGGAGGTAAAGGTGGTTATTATGGTAAATATATTCTTCCCCTATGGGAATGTCACAAAGTTCCCAACATGCTAAAGTCTATGTTGTTGGTCAGTTTAAAGGTAGGTTCATTAGAAGGATCCATTTGAACTTTTTGATTTTATGATCATGTGAATGGCATATGCAAGTGACTCCTAGGAATGAGACACAAAATACCAATTAGGACTAGGAAAGATGCTATTTATTTTTTGAATTTTCATAGTTTTTTGGAATGCAAGCCTTACGTAAATGAGCTATGCAAACTGATAATTATGAAATCTAGGTATGGCACTAATTGTTTTTGGGATTTTTGATTTTGTGGAATGCAAGACTATGGTAAATGCAATAGAAAAATGACAATTACAGTGGCTAGATATGACACTAAAATGTATCGAAGAAGGAAAAATAATGACTAAGGTATGGACTAAGGTGTGAAAAAGGTACCTTAAAAGGGAATTTTTGAAAATTTTGAGGACAAAAATTTCAGGAGACAACCTAAGTAATTAAGAGAATTTTCTTGATCTCCCAATTGAAATAAAGGTGAAAATTTGACAAGGTATTGATTGTGACAAGAGGAAATTTGATTTGGAGGAGGTCAAGATAATTCTAAAACCAAAATGAAAATGGCCAAAAACATGAATCCTCTAGTAACTAAAGAAAACCCTAAAGGTATAATGTCAAACCCTAGGAAATATAACCTATGGTTTTTTTGGATTTTTTAGAATATGCAATGTTAGCCTTACTAATATATGCAAAGAAGAAACCATAAATTAAGTATGCAAAAATGACAAGAAAACCCTAAATAATGTATGCAACAAGGTAAGCCTAGAAAATGTATGCAACCTATGGAATTTCAATCACTAAATTTTCTATGTGAATAGGTATGTCTGGTTTGTCTAGTAACCCTAATTTTGACAGATTAAATTTTTTTTGGGAGAAATTACTACTAGAAATTGCATCGTATAAATATAGAACATGCGTCCTAGGATTAGTCAATTGCATGTTTTAATTAGACACTTGTGTAGAAGAATTAAGAAAGTGCATTGCACAGTGGTATCAATTATGGTGAAAGTGATGACATTAAGTTTTTCCATTAGTATACTTAAGTGAAAAACATGATAAAGTCATCGGTATAGGCATAACTGACAGACAAAAAGCATACCTAACAAGATGAAAATTTCTATCATGAAAATGCTAAGTATAGAATTGCACGACGAACACTGACTAGTGTTCAACCGACGACAAAGCTTAAAGGACATTACTGATGGTACAATTTTGTGAACATCACCGACAGAGCAAAAAAGGCAAGAACCCGATGAACAGTTCAATAAAGGAACACCAACGGAGCAAAAAATTGACAAAACAAAGAATGAAAGAAAATTGACAGACTGACAGAGCAGCCCGACCATCAGAACTGACAGTCAGTTACAGAACCCGCAAAAAGTGGATCTGACTTTACATGTTAGATAAAACATTGTAATTCTATTTATAGAGTTTTTATTTGTTTTAAAACTTTACTTGAGGTTCAATCAAGCATATTGTAAATGTTTTAAATCATCGTAATAGATCTAAAACATAACTAACTAAAGATCAAGGTCAAGTTGTAAACCTTGGATCTGGAGTTAATTTGAAAAGCGTGAATCAATAATATACCTAGAAACTAGTATAAATAGATGTTCAATCATTTGTAATAGGAGACATGAGGTAACTTGAAAAAATGATTGTAGCCATGGAGAGCATCTAAGAAGTAGAAGAGAATTCATGCAAATTTTAGAAACAGATTATATCAGTTATCAAGAACACAGACAAGGCTACCGACAAGCAGAAACAAGGTATTATTCAAATCACTCAAGGTGATTACATATACATTATAAGATTTACAGGATCTATTATCAACAATTAGAGATTGCATATACTATCAGATCAACATTTATATTGTAGTTTCATTCTAACAAGTGCATCACATCAGAAATCCTTTTGTAGAAGGTGGACTTAATAGTTCTTGATAAATCTCTTAACAGAGTGCACACTTAGCAGTGTTGCTAAAGCTTCAAATGAAGTAGATCCTAATAGGTCTCCACTCTAATACTCCTAATAGGGTAGATCATCAGAAGTGATCAAATTGTAAGCCTTAACCGGCTCCCTTCTTATCTACAGATAGTGAAGTTTTGTGGGTAGACATCCCCACCGCAATTTTTACTTCCTAATAGGAGTTTTCTACGATATCATATCATGTGTTATGTGTTATTTACTTTCATGTATGTTTCTAGAATGTTTACACATGCAAAGAAATTATATTATGATTTCACATACATAAGGAAAGATGAACAGATAGATAGGAATATACAAATTTGATGACACAAAGGTTAATGGGCCAACCACATAAAAAAATTTAGAGGTACTGATTCACCCCTCCCCACTCAGTACATCATTCCAATAATTCCAAAAATTGGTATCAGAGCTAAGTCTCTTTCTTGAAAAGCTTAAAGACTTAAGAGAAAAGATCAATACAATGGAAAAGTACAGACTGGACAAGACTATTGAGAATGAGCAGTTACAAATTCAGATTTACTATGAGTAGTACAAAGAGGTGAGAGTAAGCATGAGAAACTTTCTTGATGAAAGAAAGATAATGGAAACTAGGCTTAATGAGAAAGATTATCAAGAAGAGGAGATCCTAGATTACTTCAACTCATCTGAATCCACTACAAGCAAAGCATTAGACACATCAGTAGAAGAAATCAAAAGTCTACAAGAAGTCAATCTACATCTGATAGAGAAAATCAAGATACTGCAAATCGGTCAAGAGACCCAGATGGTAAAAATGATTGATGTCATGAATGATTCAAGAAAATATGAATCAGAGAGAACATTGGCTATTGATGATAGGAGGAAAATTACAAAGAATCTATAAGAAAAAGAATCAGAGATTCAAAGACTTACTGATCATCACCATGAGATTACCAACCAGATTATTCTTATGAGTCAAGAGGAAAATAGATTAAATACTGAACTCATTGAAAGAATACAGATCATCGGTGAGCTAAGGGAAGAGAATGAGAAGCTAAAGAATGAATTCTGAATTCTAAATCAGCACAATGAATTAAACAAGAAAGATGAAGATAACAATAAAAGAATGGATGATTTCCTTGATGGACAAAGAAGAGTCAACAACTACACAAGAATAGGGTATACTGACAATGGAGAATCATCTAATCAATCAGATCAAAGGAATGTTTATGCAACTCCAAAAACCAAGAAGTTGTCATGCAATCACTGTGGAAAACTAGGCCACACCTCAAACATTTGCAGAAACAAAATGAAAGGTACTCCTCAATCACAATCTACTTTCATTGGTAATTGTTATAAATGTCACAAGAAAGGACACAAGGCATTTGAATGCAAATCCAAGGTGACAAATCCAAAGAAGGAAACCTACATGGGAAAATATTTTCCTACCTACAAAATGAATGGACATACATATCTGGAGTGCTGGAAAAAGAATAAGAAATCTTGGACACCAAAAGAACCTGATAATGGATATAAACCGACAAGAATCGGTAACTCATATGTTTGGGACTATAACACATGGGTAAATTGCACAACATGTGGAAGGTATGGTCATATATCTACCAACTATATGAGAAAATGGACTAGAAGACCAAGAAGATGGTTCAATCTAGGTATGGCATGTTTACATTGTCATAAGGTTGGACATGTGATAAAAGATTACAAAGACCGACTGATAGAAACAAACACTTATCCCAATGGAAAAACCATTGATGACATCAAGAAGATGAGAAATAAGATGTGGGTAAAATCTAAAAACACTGAAGGTGTTGGAACAAGTAATGCAAATGATGACGCCCTATCCAATGGATCTGGTGGCATCACCATTTCCAACTAAGTTGCACAAGTAAGTATGGAACTGCATTATGACAAGTTATATTATGCATCGGTTCCATTACATATTGATCATATAGACAAATTAGCATTATTTGAAGATGCACTATATTGTTACTTGTAATATTATTGAAAAACAACCATCGGTTAATGGGTACAAATTAGCATCGGTAAAAACACATAGAAAAGTTGACATTACTTACCAAAATCTATCAGTCATTACACAAAAGCCAAGTCGCTAAGTGTAAACCAACGGACATTGGTGATCCTTGAGCCAACAAAAGTTGTCATCGCCATTTTATCGACAATCATCGGTGAAGTCACCAAAGCTACTAGCTACTCTGACACTTTGCACCTACACTGAAGATGTTATTTATGCCTCAAACAAAAAACTCAGTCCTTGTATACCAATGAGTTGTTGGGCATTAATGACAACTTAGGGCACAAAAGTTATAAAAGCATGACGGAAGAAATCATTTTGCACCCGTGATTTTTGAGCAACCAAGCAGAGCTAAGAAGAGCGATTGAAGAGTAGACTGAAGTGCGACCATAGCAAGATTTTAACACAACTCAAAGGATTCATGAGCAATCACAGAGATTTAGTAAGTACCTACATTCACTGACCACACTGTTTAAGTTACGGAAAGCCCTAAATTTCTAAAAATGATGGCATCTACTTCAAGAATTAAAAAATTGAAAGAAGATAAGAAGAAAATGATCAATCTTATCAGCAACAACACTTGTGTTGAACCTAAATACAAGTTGCACCCATAAATCGCATCACAACCAGATGATTTTGGAGCATTCTCCATAATCCCACCTAGGGTTTTGGTGGTAGAGGATGCAAGGTCCTATATTCATTGCAAGATCTCAGAATTACGAGATCTAGACCTAGACAATGCCTATACAACACTATGTGATGAAGCTAGAAACCTAAAAGAAGAGCAAAAACACCTAGAAGTGAAAGGTCTAACGAATGCATTACATTTTCCCAGGGTTTTTAAGACCGAATGGACATAGATAGTTCTCAATAGAATGCATAACCAGATATTATGGCTTAATGAGCCAAAATGAATAACAAAAGATGTTATTCATGCAGTTACTGGATATCCCACAACCGACAAGCCACAATCTCACAAGCACCCATCCTTGAAGGAAGTGGAAAAGCTAACTGGTGCAAAATCAGACAAGAGAGGTCTCAAGGTCAGCACTATCACCGATGAGGAACTCAAGCTTGGTGAATGTGTGGTAGGATACAAAATATTCCAGGCTAGCAGAATGAACAACATAGCAAGCACTGCTATGAGCATAGCCTACAAGATCATAAAACTAGGAAAGAAGATGGATCTTGCAGAGATTTTTTTGAATCAACTTGAGGAGAACATGAACACCATAAGATCTTCAAGGACAAACACTTTTAAGTTTGGTTCCCTCATTATGTGCATATTCTTTTACTTTGAAGAATACTTTCCTTCCATAGGAAAAGTAGTATGGGACACAAGCAAACCTATAACCATACAGATATGTGAGCACATAGAATCATTAAGTACAGATTTTGATGACCTAATGAATGAGTATTTCAAATAATTTAAAGAAAATATGCAAGCTAGAACTAGGATACCAGAGAGTTTGATACAAGAACAAAAGGATGATATATGTTTTATGGTAGATACTGACTTTACCTATATCAAACTAGTAGTACCTAGAAAGTCTTGGCTATCACCATTAGAAAATGAGATCAAAATAGGACAAGCTACTAAGTGCATCAAGGCACTATTGAATGAACCAGTGGACAACAAGAAAGAAAGATTTGGCACTTATGAAGAAGCCAAATGAAAGATCAAGATATATCTTATTGTCAAGAAAATTGTAAACAAGAAGAATAAGATAATAAAAGACTTAACCAAGAAATTTGCAGTTACTGAAGAAGGTGAAGAGGAAACATAAGGAAAGGAGGAACAAACTGAGGGCTAGTCACCTTTCGGTGAAGATACAGTAAAGAATGACTCAGAGGGTACATAGTCATATTCACCATCTCCTCCTCCACCTAAGAGATCAAGAACAACAATCACTTCAAGGACAAGAAGCAAAACTGCAAAGGAAGAAACTCCTTCACCGCTGAAGAAAGGAAAAGTGAGAACCTATAAGAGGAAACCAGTCTCACCAAAAGAAAAATAGACCAAAAGGAGGAAGTTGAAAAGAACTAGAGAAGATCTAGAATACTCGGATATGGATGAAGTTGACATAGATGTGGAACCCTTGATTCCAAAAACTATTGATGAAATATGTAAAAACATCTCAAAATCACCATCGATTTCTGATCCTAACATTAGGAAATGGTTGAAATTTGATCCAGAGGATCAAAACAAAATTGAAGAAGCTATAATAGCTAAAATGTGCAAACACCATTATGTTCCACTACAATTCTCATAATATGATGTTCCCAAGGAACTATCAGCGAGATTGTCTGCAAGATGGACATTTGCACTACATCAGGAAAAAGAGATAAGAGAAAGAGTACTTGTTACTCTTATGTCTTCTAATTGAAAGAAGGAAGAGATAAGTGAAATGATGAAAAGTATGAAAAGGAGTTCTCACCCAAAATAAGAGCCAGATCAAGACATCATTAAAAAGTGGTGCAAGATACTTAACAATCCCACTAAGGAAGCTAGCCCAGAGAAAGAACACATCATCATCAAAGATGTACAGGATGACTCATCAGTGGAATTGGACAAAGAAGAGAGTGATAAAGTAGGCCCCAAACATACTAAAGTTATAGATGAGGTATGGCCCAACACTACTCTTGACAAAACTCAGAGTGAAGAAAGCCAAATTCCACCAAGTCCAATTCATATTGACTTGAGTAATGAAGAAGAGGTTACCAAAGAAGCATTGACAATAAAAGGTAACATATCTAAGGATACAAATGATGAAACATGGTTGGATAAAATCATCAATGACACTACAAGAAAAGACCCTACAGTAGAGGTACAAAAATATGAATATATCAATGTTGCACAGGGTAATACCGATGGATAGGATACACCTACTGGCACTGCAAAGGCCAATACACTGACCAACATGAAAATTTTGATACAAGCTATTGATATTGAACCAAGTCAGGAGAAATCATCTAAGAAAGATGATGATATACCCAAGGACACGGGTAATGATGAAAATAAAGATGCATCAGACACTCAAAAAGATCCAAATACATAGATGAAGGATGCAACCGACACTCAGCAAAAGGTGTCTCCTGAAAAAGACAAAGGAGAAGATACTGAAATAGATGAAACATTGAGAAAGGATGAAGAAAAAGAAAAGAGTGAAGAAGTTAAGAAAGATGAGAGCATGAAAGAAAAGGAAGATAAATCTATTGATACACCCAAGGCCAATGAAGATACGTCTTCACAAAACCACCCGGTGGACTCTGAACAGAAGCAACAAGAAGCTTCATCTTCTTGATCTTCACCTACAAAATCAATCCAATCTCAAGATCTACAAATGATAGTTCACCAATCTATCTCCCAGCAAAAGAAGAAGAAGAAAAAGGTAATAAAGAAAGACATCTTGGCTGTAACACTTGATGAGGTAATTGAAATACCCAAGTGGGATGTGTCTACTTTAGATACTAAAGCACTTCAAAATTTTGGAGTGATGTGTCAAAGAAAAGAAATTCAAGAGAAAATAAAAAAGGCACATAGGGAAGCCCAAGCACTTGATAAAGCTAGGGACATACTACATAAACTTGTTTTGGATATCAAAGTTGAAAATGACATATCAGTCATGGAACAAATTGCAGTTCTTACCGACGCTATCACCAATCAAAATGTAGATGCAGAGAAGGTAATGGAAGAACAAGCAGAAATGAAATATCAACAAAAATTAGTTGAGAAGATCAACCAAGAAGTGGCAGAGAATAAGGTAAAGATCTCTAAATTAGCAAGTCAATTAGAACCTATGATTGCTGAAGTTGTTACCTTAGTTCAAAAATTATGCACACTTGAGAATTTCACAAAGGAGAATAGTGAAAATCTGTCCCAACTAGATTTAGATCTGATAGCTAGTGCACAAAGTTTAACCTCTGATGCGAACACTATAAAACTACATCATGACAAGATCATAGAGGTAAACCGATCAAGACAAGAGATATGGGATGCAAAGACAAAGTTTAGAAAAGAGTTTACCGAGCTCCAGGCTCACATATTGCCAAACCTCACCACTCTGCAACAACACATAACAGATGCAAGAAATCTGATCTCAACCCCAGAGATGTCTGTGGTAGACAGCATCTATGACATGCATGTAAGGATATCACTTGAGCACATGGCTCTTGAAAATTTGAAGGAGAAATGGGAGAAGATGATGGAGGAAATCAAAGCCTCACACTCTCACATTTTTGACAAATTGTAAGTACCTTTGCCCTCATTATCAAAAAAGGAGGAATGTATAATACATATGTACAATATACTACATTAGAAAAAGGAGAAATCAATTATATGTACATAAACTTACACTTATCAGCATATGCATAGGGGGAGTCATTTCATGACTAAAAGAAAAATGACTAATGAAGAAGTATACACAAGTGTACATACTAATACATTAAGTATGTTGCACATATCAGTTTTTGATACTAATGTCAAAGGGGGAGATTGATGACATTAAGTTTTTCCATTAGTATACTTAAGAGGAAAAAATGATAAAGGTCATTGGTATAGGCATAAATAACGAACAGCAAGCATACCCGACAAGATGACAATGTCTATCATGAAAATTCTAGGTATAGAATTTCTCGATGAACACTGACTAGTGATCAACCGATGAAAAAGCATAAAGGACATTACCGATGGTACAATTTTGTGAACATCACCGATAGAGAAGAAAAGGAAGGAACTCGATGAACAGTTCAATAAAGGAACACCGACAGAGCAAAAAATCAACAGAACAAAGAATGAAAGAAAACTGACAGACTGGCAGAGCAGCCCGACCATCAGAACCGACAGTTAGTTACAAAATCTACAAAAAGTGGATCTGACTTTACACGTCAGATAAAACATTGTAATTCTATTTATAGAGTTTTTATTTTTTTTAACACTTTACTTGAGGGTCAAGAAAGCATATTGTAAATATTTTAAAGCATCCTAACAGATCTGAAACATAACTAAGTAAAGATCAAGGTCAAGTTGTAAACCTTGGATCTAGAGTTAATTTCAAAAGCGTGAATCAAGAATATACTTAGAAACTAGTATAAATAGATGTTCAATCATTTGTAATAGAAGACATGAAGTAACTTGGAAAAATTATTGTAGCCATGGAGAGCGTCTAAGCAACAGAAGAGAATTCATGCAAATTTTAGAAACAAATTATATCAGTTATCAAGGACACAAACAAGGCTACCGATGAGCAGAGACAAGGTATTATTCAAATCACTCAAGGTTATTACATATACATTATAAGCTTTACAAGATCTTTTATCAACAATTAGATATTGCATATACTATCAGATCAACATTTATATTGTAGTTTCATTCTAACAAGTGCATCACATCATAAATCCTTTTATAGAAGGTGGACTTAACAATTCTTTATAAATCTCTTAATAGAGTGCACACTTAACAGTGTTGCTAAATCTTCAAATGAAGTAGATCCTAATAGTTCTCCACTTTAATACTCCTAACAGAGTAGATCATCAGAAGTGATCAAATTGTAAGCCTTAACCAGCTCCCTTCTTATCTACAGATAGTGAAGTTTTGTGGGTAGACATCCCCACCACAGTTTTTACTTCCTAACAGGAGTTTTCTATGATATCATATCATGTGTTATGTGTTATTTACTTTCATTTATGTTTCTTGAATGTTTACACATGCAAAGAACTTATATTATGATTTCACATACATAAGGAAAGATGAATAGATAGATAGGAATATACAAATCTGATGACACAAAGGTTAATGGGCCAACCACATAAAAATCTTTAGAGGTATTGATTCACCTCTCCCCTCTTAGTACATCATTCCAATAATTCCAATAGAAAGGACATAAAGATAAATCAGATATGAGTCTATCACAATCAAATCACAGTGGGAAATTGTGCTGAATAAGCAATAATCATGTATTAGAATTGTATAATTGCATTATAGGAATATGTGTTAGAATAAATGAGAGGGGGGGTGAATCAGTTAGAATCAATTTCCTCACAAATTATCCTACAGTCCCAAATTTCTCCAGATGTATAACAAAAGAAATTCAATTATATAATTCAACTTGGTGAAAATGTATTCTATAATCTTAAACTTTCATCAATAGTGTTTACCGGGCATCATTAAATTAATACTGAGATTACCGATTTAGGTCAATAAAGAAAAGTGTAAATTAAAATAACAATCCACAACATTCATGCACATTGACACATATATTTTCAACATGTAAACCCTTCTAAGGGAAAAAATACCTGGGACCGGTAACCCAAAATATTTTCACTCTTCTGAAGTGAGCTTGGTGAAGAGCCAACCATGTTAAAGGTTACAATGCACATTGTTAAATGTGACCTGGTTAGAGGATTTAAAACTAATAGTTCTCTCTTGACCATGCATTCACTATGGGTTCAACAAGAAAACACTCAACATTCTTTCAATGTCATAATAAGGACTTCACTATCCTACTCGATTAAGAGATTTATCTGTAAAAATGGTTAAACTAATACAGTAATGATCTAATTCAAATGCAACTCTATTTTGTAGATATTTAGATCTATGCTAAATACATAATACCTCTAATCAATTTGTTCACTTCAGTTCATCTCATACTTCATACTTGTTCTGCGTGGTAATGCTCTTTCCTTTGTTTGCTCAGTTATGTCTGCAGAAAAATGTTTGGTTCTATCTTTAACTAGTTTGATCAGTCATGCATAAAATTTGCATGTGCGCATTAGGTGTGAAGTGTGATTCATAATTAATCTCTTGTCTCTTATATATAAATCATGTCTCATTTAATTTTCATCCTTCAAATTTTTCTGCTTAATCTCCATCATTGATTTTCCCGCTTGATCCATCCTCAGCAGTTGTGTTAAAAACATGTTTCATTATTTGTCATCTGATCTTCATTGAATTTTCATAACCGTTTCATCAAATAAAAAAGTTTTTTTTTACCTCAAAATCATCAATCGCCATCTCAGCATCCAAGTTGGCATCGGTTTGATTAAATTCCTTTATCAATAGTTGTCTCGGCAATCCCTTGCTCTGTTATCACTGTGCTCGGTATACACAATGTTTTACTCAGTTATCATTGTCTCTCGGTGTATATAGAACTCTTCATTTTCTGACCGCATAAACATTGTTTGTTCCAGATATTCAATACATAACAAAATTTTTCCACCATAATAATAGTCAAATAAGTTGACATCAATGATAATACATTAACTAATAATGTTTATCATCACTTCTGCAACTTGGTTGAATATCAACAAATGACTTCAAACATACAATTAGTTGTAGTTCATCAATCTCTCCCTTTGGCATTGATGGAAACACAATATGAAACATGCAATATAAAATTCCATACAAAAAATACCAAACTTTTGTTCTACAACTGTAGCTCTCCCTAGCTTGAATATAAAAAACTCACCATGCAAACTCTCCCTGCAGTTTTGAATTTTCAGCTGTTGAATCTCTCTGTAGATTAGATATGTCTCTCCCTTTCTCTTTTCTACCTCTAGTGGATATAAATTTCATTGAAATCCCTCTCCCTTTGAAAACAATGCCAAAAATAAATATGTAGCTCTTCAGTAGCCAAATAAAATATCTCTAATTTTTGGTGTAGTATGTACCTTTCAGTGTACTGATATCTTGGTGTGAGTCTAGTTCAGCTTTTGCATCAACATGATTAATATTCTGATTTCATGTAGGTTGATGTAACCTTCTAATTAGCTTAGTTACCAAAAGACAAGGGATAAACCTCTAGTCTACCTCTCAATTACTCAAATGTATCCTTTGGTAAGGGTTTTGTGAATATGTCTACAAGTTTGATTGTACATATTCCAGTATTACTTGTTTTTCTTGTACTTGTTCCCTCAAGTAGTGATATTTTATAGATATGTGCTTTGTCTTTGCATGCATCACATGATTCTTTGAAATATTAATAGCACTTGTATTATCATAGTAAATCATCACTGGACTAGTGATCTCTTCATTCATTCCTTTCAACGGTTGTTTTATCCATTCTATGTTCAAAAAATTTGCAGCAGCAGCAACATACTATGCTTTTGCAGTTGACTGAGATATGCATCCTTGCTTCTTTCTTATCCAAGTAACTAGTCTTTCTCTAATAAAGAATGCTCCACCAGTAGTTCTCTTTCTATCATCTATGTTCCTATCCCAATCAACATCAGTATAAAATTTCAAATTGAACTTTTCTTCTCTTTTATACCAAAGTCAATAATCCTTAGTATTCTTCAAATATCTAAAAAATCTTTTTACAGCAGTCATATGTGATTCTCTGGGATTAGCAGAAAATCTTGTGACTATTCCAACTGTGTGTACTATGTCAGGTCTTGTGTGTACAACATACATCAATTTACCAATCACAGATCTATATGAAGTTTGATTTACCTCTGGTGTCTTGTCTTCTTTTGTCAGTTTGCATCCTATCTCCATAGGTGTTCTGACTAGTTTTGATTCTTCCATTCTGAATGTCTTTAGTACTTCCTTGATTTATTTTGATTGAGTAATGTAGATACCTACATACTATTGTAAAATTTGCAATCCTAGGAAAAATTTGATCTCACCAAATATCAATATCTCAAATTCTTTCCTCATTTCATCAGCAAATGAAGTGCATAAGTTATCATTACTCCCAAATATAATATCATCAACAAATATTTCAACAATAAGTGTCTTATCATCATTTCCTCCTTTTAAATAAAAACTATTGTTGTCACTTGTTCTAATAAATCCAATGCTTATAAGATAAGAATGCAATCTTTCATATCATTCTCTCGGTGCTTTTTTCAGTCCATATAAAGCTTTGTGTAACTTACATACCATGTGTGTCTAATCAGGCTCAACAAATCCTTTAGGTTTTTCAATGTATACCTCTTCTTCCAGTATTCCATTTAGAAAATAAGACTTCACATCCATTTGATATACCTTGAATCCTTTATATGCAGCATGTGCAAGTAATATTCTTACTCCTTCAAGTCTAGCAATGGGTGCAAAATTTTCTCCATAGTCAATTCCTTGTTCTTGTACATACCCTGTAATGGGCACCCTTGAATGCCCAAAAACTAAACCAGCTACTAATAGGAATTATGTCAAACAGTTTGCATCCAACTCCTTATTTCTCCGTTTAATATTTTACCCCTTATAACTTCAAAAATAAAGCACTTGTTTGTTTGTTTGAGTTTTTGCATAGAATTGAAATCATACAACATAACAAGAAAGAACTACAATAATATGCAAACTGGACATTGAACTACTACAGATAAGATGTTATTTTCATAATTTAATTAAATCAAATACATAGCAGATTATGAACTCACTAATGGCTCCAATATTATTGGCATAATGCTCCAGCACATTCTTTCCAACTTGCTGCTACAGTGAAGTGAATATTACTGCATGAATAGTAACCACATGAATAGTGTTGCATGAATAGTAACCACGTAAATAGTGCCACATGAATAGTACCTATGTGAATAGTGCTACTATAGTACTTTGTCTTTCAAATAGTCCAATACCTTCATAAAATCATTCCCTCAAAGTGGCATAAGTGTCGGATGAGTAATGGAGAAGATATGAGCAAAACATCAAATCTGCCTATAGCTAGAGACATGCCCAATCTGCCTGTTAATAAAGCTGATAACAATGGATTCCAAAGGCCAAACCCCAAGGGAATGATGTCTAGAATGTCACAAGAGAGGATAGACGTCCTCTAATGCCAAGAATGGATCTGCAACTCACATATCAATTTCTTCTCATATTCAACATTTTGAATGAAGCCACAAATGCTCCATTTTATTCTTTTTCCAAGGGTTGACTCAACTCACATGAGAAATGTGGGATAAAAGATGTGCAATATAAAACATATTAAAATATTCACTTATGTCTCCCTTAGGTACCCATTCCCATAAAATAAATATTAAAGTAACACTTTAATATTTTACAATTAAATTAAATGTTACTTTAATAACACTTCAGGCATTAAAATATATTAGCAAATGGACTCTGAATAGCACGAGTAATAGCTCATCAAAAATATCTCTCCGAGGAGTATCAAATCTAATCACCAAAATTGGCCTCTGCTAGTCCTGTTGACTTACTAAAAATAGTAAGTATGTCTGAAACTGAGTAAATCAACTTTGTTTTGGCCCAAACTAGAAATGACTAGGCCAAAACACTCTAGGATCCCTTTAAACCCTTTGTTAGCCCTTGGGACCATGTAGAACTAGGCTAACGCACACACACTTGGTCAACTACTAAAGTGGGGACATTACAGTCTGCCACCCTTGAAATTGCTTGTCCTCAAGTAATCTCAGTCCAGTTTGCTGAATAACCTGCTCACTCTCCCATGTAGCATTCTCCTTTGGCAGGTCTCTCCATCTGATCAAATACTCCTTCATGTGTAACCACTTGACCCAAGCTCTCTGTTGTGTAGTCACATAGTTTCACAAACAGCCTTCCACCCATTTATTTACTATTTATGTCTGCCCATCTGTCTGAGGATGGTAGCTCATACTAGGTGTAAGATTTGTACCGCACAGCCTGAACAACAACTACCAAAAGGCACTCATGAAATTTCTATCCCTATCACAAACAATAAATCTCGGTAGCCCATGCAACCTAAAAACCTCTCTGAAGAACAAATCTACCACCTGAGATGTTGTATAACTAGAAGGAATAGAAAAGAAGTGAGCAAACTTTGCCAATTTGTCTACCACCACATAAATGCAATCTCTTCCCTGCACTCATGGTAAACTAGTGATGAAGTCCATAGAAATAACTTTTGAAAGAGCTCTCACACTTTTCCAACTTGCAAACACCATGTACACACTGCAATACTCTCTAGTGAACCCAGACTGAATTCTTGATACACACGTAGGATCCAACAACACACTCCAACCAAATATACCTGGATACCAAATCCAAAATAGAAGTCTGCCGAGAAGAATACTCCCAGACTTCTGTGACTCAAAACTGATCCCAACATCATCATACCAAAAGTGGTGAAGCAAACCTATGGGACCCATCCAACTTGCAGTACTAACCCTGCCACCACCTAGATCCCCATATAAGAAAAACACACATTGATCCACTATAAGGAAGTAAGGATGTTCAAAATCACCTGCTACACCAAATCTCCCTCGATACTCTACTAGTTCCCCATGGGTATGAAATTAAACTATACTACAAAGATAATAACTACCAAGGGTGTCTGTATCACAACCATGATATCCATCCTCTGCTAAACTATCATGGTTGTAGTGACTCTGCAAGTAGTCTCTCAGCAACTTGTAGCTACTAACTCCATCAACCAAAGCTAGCATATACACATCCCATAAAGGATGGTATGATTCCGGAGCCAATCCACATCAATGCATAATCAAGTCCTCTACCTGTGGATTAAAGGAAAAATGATGAGCACTCCTCACTGTATAGTTATGGTAAAAGGCTCCAATCTTTGTCAAAGGCTCATCACTGACAACTCTAGAATCAGAAGATGGCTCCAAACTCTGGCTCTGAATAGCTACTTGGGTAGATTCCCTACCATATCTCTCTACATACCCAATAGCATACTCTTAATCATGAAACAAGTGAAGGTATTCTAATTCAAATGCCTCCAAAGCACTCAAGATGAACTTCAAATCGTGAATATGAGTACCAACCTTGAACCCATACTGTCTCTCCTCAAACCCTAATCTCCAAAGAAGGTACTCAACATACTTATGTGTGCAGTTGAAGCGAGATAAGGTTGAATCAGCCTTCTCTCCAGAAACCCTCAACTGATCCCTCCATCTCTATGGCTCAACAATCTGTTGAACAAAATCAACTGCATGGGATGAAATAAAAGGATTGTTTCCAGAGGAAGGAAACAACCAAACATGAGAGTCAATCTCCCAACCAGATGATAATCTTCATATATCTTGTGAGGAAGATGGAGTAGTGTCATGAACAGTCACACAACTCACTGACAAATCCTCCTCTACATCACAAGAACTCTCAATAACCTACCCTACATCATATATCAATGTACTGACTACTGGAGAACCTGACACAACCAAAGGCTTTTGACAACTCTCTACCAAGGTACTCATCCCAACTGTGTCCACAACACCTAAATATGTGAGGGATGTAGCCACATCCTCACTACAACCCATGGGTGTCAACTTGTCACCAACAACCACTGTAGAAAACTTAACTGAATTTGTAGCTAATGAAGACTACACTCAGCTCAACTCCATGGTAGCCTCATCCAACTATGACTATGACTCCTAAAGAGCCAACTTGGAGCTCTCCCATACATCATAATGTTCAAGAAATTCAAAATTTCCTTTATCACCAGTCATGTGATGTATACAGCCACTATCAATAACCTAAATGTCATGTTTACTAAATTTAGAGATAAGTTCTATTTCTACATACATTTCATCTTCATCTGAATCATCTTTCAATGCTACAAACATTGTCTTAATATCTTCATCACTGTTAGAACCACTATCATTATCTTTATTTTCAGCAATGTAACAATCTTTCTTACCTTTATCTTTGTAATCTTAGTTATTTCTTCTGTCATACTATCGGTTTCCTATGTAGTCTCAGTCATCCTTTCTATCATTAGATCTATCATTTCTATCAGCATTCTTTATGTTAGGGCATCTTGTAGCAAAATGGCCAATCTCTTTACAGTTAAAGCATATCAAAGGCAGTTTACCATTGTATCTTCCTTTACCTCGATGCAATCTTCTAACCATTAAAGGTTCAAGTACATCAAGTTCCTTGTCATCACTATCACTATCACTATTATTTATGATTATGTTTTTGCTACTATATTTACCAATTTTCAAAGTAGACATAAATGCAGATTCCATAGATGGTACAATACAGTTGTCAAAATTATTCAGCTCAAAATAAATCAATCTTCCAACAAGACTATCAATAATAATGTTATTTCTAGGTGCAACTCTCATTTCATGTATTTCAGAGACTCTTATAGAATAAATAGGCAATATAGTTCTAAGAATATTACTCACAATTGTGTCTTCATCAATGGTTCCACCAGATCCTCGAATAGCATTCAAAACTTCTTAAAGTCGATTACTGTACTGTGTGATGATCTCTCCTTCCTTCATTCTCATGTCATCAAAATTTCCATGAAGACTTTCAGCTTTGGCTCTTAGTACATTTACATCTCCATAAACTAATATAAGTCGATCACACATCTGCTTGGTAGTTTTACATGTCTTGATATCCTCAAATTCTGAATCTGTAAGTGAAGAAGCAATCTCCACCATGATAAGGTTATGTTCATGTTTCTCTTTCATCTGAGTTACATTCGAAGGTCCAGTAGGTAAAATGAATTCATTGTCCAAATAATCTTCAATGTTGCTTCCAATCCTTGATAGGTATAATCTCATTCTTCTTTTCCATGTCGGGAATTTGTCCATGTTCATCTTAGGTGCGTCCCTCTTATACATCTTGTGATCTTTAGCTTAAGTCCTTCAAAACTTTCTTCTAAGCATTATCTTCTCTAATACCAATTTTTAGAATAACTAAGAGGGGGGATGAATCAGTTAGAATCAGTTTCCTCACAAATTATCCTACAGTCCCAAATTTATATAGATGTATAACAAAACAAATTCAATTATATAATTCAACTCGGTGAAAATGTATTCTATAATCTTAAGCTTTCATCAATATTGTTTACCAAGTATCAGTAAATTAATACTGTGATTACTGATCTAGGTCAATAAAGTAAAGTGTAAAGTAAAATAACAATCCACAACATACATACACAAGGACACATAGATTTTTAATGTGGAATCCCTACTAAGGTAAAAACCACCTGGGATCGATAACCCAAAATATTTTCACTCTTCTGAAGTGAGCTCAATGAAGAGCCAACCCTATTAAAGATAATAATGCACACTGTTAAATGTGACCTGGTTAGAGGATTTAAAATTAACAATTCTCTCTTGACCATGCATTCACTATGGGTTCAACAAGAAAACACTCAACATTCTTTGAATGTCATAATAAGGACTTCACTATCCTACTCGGTTAAGAGATTTATCTGTAACAATGGTTAAACTAATACAGTAAAGATCTGATTCAAATACAACTCTATTTTGTAGATATTCAAATCTATGCTAAGTGCATAATACCCTTGATCAATTTTTTCACTTCAGTTCATCTCATACTTCATACTTGTTTTGTTCGGTAATGCTCTTTCCTTTGTTTTCTTGGTGAAGTCTCCAGAAAAATGCTCAATTCTATCTTTAACTAGTTTGATCAGTCATGCATAAAATTTGCATGTGTGCATCAGGTGTGAAGTGTGATTTATAATGAATCTCTAGTCTCTTATATAGACATCATGTCTCATTTAATTTTCATCCTTTAAATTTTTCTTCTTAATCTCCATCGTTATTTTCCTGCTTGATCCATCCTCGGCAGTTGTGTTAAAAACACATTTCAATCTTTGTCATCTAATCTTCATTGAATTTTCATAGCCATTTGATCAAATAACAAGCTTTATCTTTTACCTCAAAATCATCAATTCCCATCTCAGCATCCAAGTCGGCCTCAGTTTGATTAAATTTCTCTGTCAATAGTTGTGTCGGCAATCCCTTGCTCGATATACATTGTGTTTTACTCGGTTATCACTGTCTTTCGGTGTATACAAAACTCTTCACTTTCTGACCACATAAACATTGTTTGTTCCAGATCTTCAATACATAACAAAATTTTTCCACCACAATAATACTCAAATAAGTTGAAATCAATGACAATACATTAACTAATAATGTTTATCATCACTTTTGCAACTCGATTGAATATCAACAAATGACTTCAAACATACAATCAGTTGTAGTTCATCAATATGTAATTATGTATCTAAAAGTTTTAATTGCATATCAAGAATGTGTCAATTGTGTCTAATTGTTTGTGTATGCTCAATTTTGTCTTTGTCAAATTAAAATGAAAATACATAGCAAACAGTATGGTTTTTGTGACAGTGATTGAAAACAGATCTAAAAATAAGCACAACCTATAATTCACGCAATGAATCTCCTTGTTGAATCCCCTTAAAATAAAACACAACATTCAACTGGATAGATAGAAGCTTTGGTAGCATTGGCTCCCCCTTTCATGACACACACTTCTTGAGAATACCAAGCTTTGAATTTCTAAAGATCTTGAGATCTCAAGAAATTTTCTATCTCAAATTGAAGAGTAAATTAGGGGTATCTTCTGGATGCACACATCATAGTCCCTGAGTCAACAAGTATAAGAATTTTTGGGCTCTACAACAAAATGGTGTTTAGTAAGATCTGTGGTGCCTACCCAAATGAGAATCAAGGATGAGATACTTAAGTATCTAGTCATCCATATCAGCTCCTTATGCATGTTAGCCCGATCTAAACTATCATTACCTCTTCTCTACATCCATCATACTTCACACATAAAAGTTCACATATTTTTCTTTTTTGCAACCACACTATCTCACCAAGAAACAAATTTCCGTTATGCAATTTTTATAATAAATAATTAAGTTGTCTTGTTAAGACTTCCCCAATGTAGAAACAACTATATAGACCCTTTCTAAGATACACTTGGTACCTTACACAAGTAAAAATCATTTACAACTCATCAATTATACTTCAAGATCTGTAATCCATGCTCGTCATCCTCTAAACGTGTTTCATCGTAGTAGTCGGCCACAAATAGATATTCTCAAGATCACATGCTTCAACTCATGTCACCAAGAACAGAGCGACCCAAAAATCACAATTAACATTCCTAACTAATTCACCCCCCCCNCCAATCCCCCCCCCCCCCCCCCCCTCTCAGTTATTCTAAAAATTGGTATTAGAGAAGACAATGCTTAGAAGAAAGTTTTGAAGGACTTAAGCTAAAGATCACAAGATGTATAAGAGAGATGCACCTAATATGAACAGGGACAACTTTCCAACATGGGAAAGAAGAATGAGATTATACCAATCAAGGATTAGAAGCAACATTGAATATTATTTGGACAATAAATTCATTTTACCTACTGGACCTTTGATTGTAACTCAGATGAAAGATAAACATGAATATAGCCTTATCATGGTGGAGATTGCTTCTTCACTTATAGATTGTGAATTTGAGGGCATCAAGACATGTAAAACTGCCAAGCAGATGTGGGACGACTTACATTAGTTTATGGAGATGTAAATGTACTAAGAGCCAAAGCTAAAAGTCTTTGTGGAAAGTTTGATGACATGAAAATGAAGGAAGGAGAGTGTATCACACAGTATAGTAACCAACTTAAAGAAGTTTTGAATGTTATTCAAGGATCTGGTGGAACCATTGATCAAGACACAATTGTGGGTAAGATTCTTAGAACTCTATTGCCTATTTATTCTATAAGAGTCTCTACAATACATGAAATGAGAGCTACACCTAGAAATAACATTACTGTTGCTACTCCTTAATCTCACAAATCATAACTCATGCTCGCATCCAAGTTATCTCTAAAACTCAGAGACCAACTCTGTCACAATTATTTGTCAGTGTTCTGTACTCAGTCTTCACAAAAACAACTATAACATTTTCTAGTAGTAAGATCAAGCCAAGATAACTTATATATAAGATAATTTCTCATCCTTGTATACATCTCCATTCTCGCATGCTCTGAAAGCCCGTACAACATTTGTACACTTCTGTCAATCTTCCCTGTACCAGTGATAACCAGTCTATCTGAGACTTCCACTAAAACATATTTTGACATTAATGATAAAACATCAATATCAATCACCTCTCATGTAACCAATTCGAACAAAATTTGCACAATATTACCTAGGAATTAAAGAAGGTTTCACTCATATTTTACAACTAGAAGACTACTGTGAGGATTTTGAAGATGAGTTTGAAGTAAAAAAAATACTGTGGTCTCATTTCACATTGAGACAGATTGTTAATATGAGGCTTCCCATTGATATCAAGGGTGTTGAGGAAAAGGATGGAGAGTAAGTGTTAGATTCAATATTCTTGGATAGATTACAGGAAAAACCTATACCTGAGATAGATTGGGTAGGAAAGAGGAATATAGTATACATACTGGAACATGCAATGTGATATAGAGAATGGAGAGGTGATTGCGAGATTTGTTTTTTGGAAAACTACAAATAAGTGAGGTTGAAGCATGTGTAGAGCCTCAAGGTTACCTTCTTCCCTAGGATAAGAATATTTCTCCTAATATCCTTTTTAATCTTGATCTTGTTGGTACAGTTGATCCTATAAAAATCCCACTGAAGAAGGTCAAATCGGAAGTAAAATTTCCCACCTCTACAAGACCCACACATTTAAGGAGAAAAAGATTAAATAAATCTTCAGTTAGAAAGGAATTTGTGGACTTATATTCACTTGAAGAGGTCTTGGAAACTATGGAAGACCAAACACTTGATATTCTAGATACTGACAATGTCAAAACATGAGGAGGAGAACCAAAAGATGTGCATGTTGTTGATGACACTTTGGCAGTTGACTTAACCATACTACAAATCTCTCCCTACTAATAATCCTTCAAGTACACCCTATTGGCTCCAGTCCTTCATCGACAGAAATCAAAATGTAGTGCCCATCTCACTACCAGATAATGATATGGTAAGAAAGTGCCTGGGAAGGGAAGGGAAATTTAGGAAACCCAAAAATGAATCAATGGTTGATACATACACCAAAATAGGATGATGGTTTGTAGAGATATGAATTCCAACAACTGAAAACAAGTTTGATGAAGTGACAGCTGAGGATTTCAAAATAGAAAGGGTGGACCTTGGGATGGCTACTTGAGCTATAGATGTCAAACATCTAGATTCTTCCACAAAGAAGATAATCACAAGGACTTGGAAGGATGAAAAGGACAAGAGAGAGATGCATTTATCTCTCATACAGATGGAAGAGTACATCCATTCCATCCAAAAACCTGATCTCATGCATGCACCACAGCTTTCCCTGACATTTGATCCTAAATCACCCGATAGCCAATATATGAATGAACAAATCCAGTACAACAGATCAATTGCTAATGCCTATGCTATTTGGTTAAATTTGGTGGTCAATATAGGGACATAATACATTGATGCTCTGAGTCAAATCTATGAAGAAGTCACTACCGCAAGGGATAGCCTGGAAGCATAAATAGCTAGATGGGACAAAGATAAATCTCATTGAATAGCCATGATGGCTCAAATGGGAGAAGTTCAAAAGTATGACATAATGAAATTTATAACTCAATCATAACGTAAGGGATAAAAGATTCTTCCAAGCTCTTGAAAGAGCTCATTTCTCTAGCCAATGTGATGAGCAATGATCTCAGATATATTAAGGCTTGATTGTCCAAGGAAATGAGCGAACAGTGTAGAAGCCAAAAGAAATGAACAAGGCCTTCAGAGAAAGAATTCAAGCAATCAAAAAGACCAAATTGGTGATAGCAGAATAATTCTCTCAAGGGGATAAAATAGAGTCTATGTTGATTATTTTTCTTGATCATCTGAAGATGCATAAAGATAAAGTTGCACTGGTACAAAGGGAGAACAAGGTTTGGAAATAAAGGATTGCACATATTGGAGTTCCCAATCACCAGCTAGTGGTGAAATTATCAACTGAGAACTTGGAATGGAGATAACAACAGGGAAAGCCATCATCGGTCGTGACCCCACCATAGCCTTGAACGTGGTCTATGTGTTAGGATTGGATAATACTGAGAGGGGGGGTGAATCAGTATTATAACAGTTAATTAAATTCTTCAACCACTTGAAAATTAACCATACAATTGTAGTAAAGGAAAGAACATAAACAAATAACACAGAACTCATAACACCATGATTTGTTTACAAGGAAACCCTGGCCAAGGGAAAACCCCGGTGGGGATGATACCCACAAGCATGTACTAAAGTATAATTTCCTTGTAAGGAGACCTAGCCCTGTTAGGAGCTGAATATTACATAGTACATTTCCCTGTTAGAGGAATAACAACCCTGTTAAACTTTCACAACACCCTGTTAGGGGCCAATGAGCTCACATCTCTTACAATGTAATTCTATTACAAAAGGTTCTCAGTCATGAACAAAAACAAGCATCACAAATACTTTGATAGTTCCTTTATAGCTCTGCCATTCTCTACTCTTCCATTCGCATGTCTTCTCTGCATATACTTTACTTCCTTTTTTTCACTTTCACACATACATTAATCTTTACCAAAGAGACCTTACATATATATCTTTTAACTTTACAAATTCGGCTCTCAGTTAGAATATTACAAACACTACTAATTTGGCCTTCAATACAAAATACATTTATTATAGTAAATATCAAATGCATAATTTGTGCTCTTGCATAGTCAAATTATAGACTATCAATAACAAAAATACAACTTCGATTTCCTGGAGTCCAAGTCATACTCCCTTTTTCTTTGTTGTTGTCCAACTGCTCTGTGTCGTTGTTCTCTGTTGTCTATCAGTCTTCAAATCCTTATAACTTATCATAAACTTAACCAAATCTAAATCAATCTTAGGTGTATGTCAAACATACTCCATACTATCTTCAACTAAGCTCACATGCCTTAATTCATTGATCTCTATCTTCTATATCCAAAATAATACTGTACCTTTGTTTCTATACTTAATTAATTTTGGACATACCAAAACTTATCTTGAGAACAATCGATCTTAAACCTAGATGTGTTGCCATAAATCAAAACCAAAAATTGAATCACATTACCCAAGTTGATCACTTGCCAAAAATCTCTCCCTTTGGCATTGATGGCAACACTTAAAAAAAGCACTAAGTGTTCCAACAAAAAAAAATTGTCTCCACTTCTTCTGCTCATCTTTTTCATTTTATTTTCTTTATATATATATATATATATATATATATTTGTCCTCTCTTCTCTTCTTCATTCATTTTTTGTGTTCTCTCTTTTCTTCTCTCCCTTTGACAACAATGACAAAGGTGCATACAAATAAGTATCACTTCTTGATCACAAGTTTTAGAATGTCTTGGAAGGAATCTTCCAAAATCTTCACTTCAGAGCTCCATTTCTTAAACAAAATTTGACTTATATGAATCAATCCATTCAATGAAAAAGATGTAGTTTCAGAATTCTTCAAGTCTGTGGGTAGGCCTTTAGCCAATGAATCTGTAGTCTTTTCTAAATCTGTCAGATGTGCCTCAAGTATTGATAGCTTCGGAGTAATGAAGTTCCTCAACAAATTGAATCTGTTTAGTGCTCTCTCCTCATTCTCCAATATATTGATCTTATCCAATATCTTTGTCACTTCAGTGTCTAAATTTGTAGCGGACTGTGAATATGTTTCACAACCATCCATTAACCTGTTCAAAGTTGCCCTTTCCTTGGCAATAATATCTTCAACATTTTGAATGTGTCTGATAGGATTCATGTTGTAACCAAATAACTTTCTCCCATGTGTAATGTAGTTCTTTGCTTTTATTAAACAATTTTTCACAACTCCTAAGTCCCACGAGATGGACTTACATACTTTTATCAACTTCTTCTCTTCATATGTTTTCTCTGCTTTCTCCTCTATAGTCTTCAGCAAATTTTCAAAGTGGCCATCAAACTCATCAAGTGTAACTTTCAAGTTCTCAATATCATCTTTGTTCTGAAATACTAAGGGTATTGGAAGCAATTTATTCATAGTATAAATAGCTCTTGAAATCACTTTTGTTTTTTTATCTCCTTTCTATATTGATTACTCCTTTTCTTTGTTCAGTGTAGTGAATGCCAGTTTCACCAGTTCATCTTCATCCATATTATCTACATTTACATTACTACTTGCCAACAATAAGCTAGATGGTAAAGTTACCTCTTCCTTTTCATATTTTTTTTTCTCAATCTTCTGTCCTTCATCCTATTTCTTCTCATCTTCCTTATTCTCCTCTTCCTTCTTAGGTTCATCAGCAATAGAAGTGTCCATGGTTACTGTAAAAGGGTCATTCTCATCTTGTGAGGGGTCTAGTATTACTACCACACC
Source organism: Thuja plicata (assembly GCA_018584345.1). Lineage (NCBI taxonomy): Eukaryota > Viridiplantae > Streptophyta > Pinopsida > Cupressales > Cupressaceae > Thuja > Thuja plicata. The sequence continues at coordinate 4,267,226 of MU226380.1, forward strand.
AGAAACATAGAAATCTGTAGTAGTGTCTTCTTTACTCTCTTCATAATTAGTCTATGTGTCCTTTGTGTTGTCATCCATTCCCAATTTTGTAGGTAAATCTATCTTAGGAGGTTGGGGCTTGACAAAAGTAGTTCTCAACAGTATCTTCTCAAGTTCCTTCTGAGTTTCCTCAGTCACTTCATCATATTTCCTCACCATTATCTTTAGTAATTTGGTATTTTTCCTCAATAGGAGTTTCAATTATTTGACTATTATATCTCTCTCTTGTATAGATAACATAGGCAACATGTCATCAATCTCTTTGTTTCTAATCTGATCATCTTCAACTTGTGCCAAACATTTTCTGCTTTCCAATTTTGTATACAGATCTGAGGGTATGCTTCCTTCAACTTCCAAAAGTGTCTTCTTGAAACTAAGCATGTGTTCTATCACAATGTCTTCAATTTTTAGTTTATATTCTTCTTCATATCTGTCATAATATTTACCAATTGAAACCAATTTTCCTTGTTCAATTTCTCTTTTCTCCAGCATTTTAATGTCAGGTTTCCATGCTTTATTCTTCTTAGTTTTCTTCTCTTCTTCATCTGCATTCTTCTCTTTTGTCTACATACTATACCTAGTTACTCTAGGAGTAACTTCCTTTGCTTGTTCTGCTGCTGTTGTGGTGGTGTGTTATCAACCATAATTACTTTAGGGGTGGAAGGGGCATTAATTCTTCCACTAGCTACTCCAAGGGATCTATCTTCCATCTTCTTCTTAATATCTTTCAGTTCTTCCTTAGATAGACCAACCTTTACTCCACAGTCATGAATAAGATTAGCAATCTTTCTCTTCCTCTATCCTCTATACTATTCTTCTCTTACCTTCTCTGAATTCTCCTCATATGTTCCCCATCTCTCTTCTAATGTATCAACTTCTGATGCAACAATATGTTCTACTTGCATGGTGAGTACTTCGGAACTCACTTCATAGCCCATAGGGTAACACCATTTATTTCTATGGGTCACTACCTCAAAACATACACAGTCTGTTTCAACCATAAAACAAATTGTGTCCTTGTAATTCTCAACAATGTCCTCATGTAGTCTGTATCTACTCTTCATTTTTATTTGTAGAATTTTGATCATTGCAAATAGTTCTCCATCTACCCAAGTAGTGTTCTATTTTTTGTAACTCTGTGAGATTAGTATACCAGTAGGAACTCCAGTTTTCCAGCCACTAGGGTGTAGACCAAGAAACTTATGTTCAATTTGAATGAACATGTGTACCAATAATGATCCAAATCTAAAAAAATTTGTTATGTCCTTCTTCACATGCTTTACATTCTCAAGGAATTGTTGTGCCAATACCTCGCATTGGTTGTACTGTGTGTTTTCTTTTACCATTCTCCATGCCATCTGAATAACTCTAGCTGATACTAAATTAGGTCTACTATTGTAGAAAAATTTGTAACCAAGTATCATTGCAATCAACCTTACATCTTGTTGGAAAATATCATTTACTGTCATTGCCCTTCTGTCCCACTTTGAGTGTGTTAGGGTTTTGACTTCCTTCTTGACATGTTTCTCTGCAACAGGTACAACTCCAGTGTTGTCTAAACCAGTAATCTCATGAATTAGGTCACTGCATATCTTCACAGGTTGGCTACCAATCCATATGAATTGGTCATGAACCCTACTCATAAGTATTTTAAACCATTTTTTTTCATCGAAGTCGCACAGATCCATAATCTTCATTATACTTAATTGATTGACATGTTTCCATTCTTCCTTCATGATTCTATTCTTAGTCATATCTTCCATTTCAGTGAGTAGATGATCATCTCCTAATGTGTCATACTTACAATGTATGTAAACCTTGATGTCTTCTACATGAAATACACCATGTGGGGTCTGTCAAAATTCTCCTTTCGGATCCTCTTCACATGACTTATAAGGATGTTTCTTGAATTTGTATCTAGGATGATCAACAACATCAAAAATCACAGGTGCATCCATAGCTTAGATAATGTAGAATACCTTTCACACATGGAAATTCAAGTTTATGCTTTGATCGATCATGCATGGAAGGTGTAGAAATGTATTAATACTTCTTCTCTCTGATCTCCTCATCTCGCTCCTTGTCAAATGATAGAAAAATATATCATAACACGATGCTTTATACAAGTTAGGTTATAACTTTTCTTTTTCACTCCAAACTATTTGGTTGGCTGCTAATTCTCATAATAAAAATATACAAGTCGTCTGATGATGCGCTCTTAGATATATGATCCATAATGTTAGCTCAACATATTCCCAAGCTCACATGAGCTCACTACATGATTTGCGGGGCACGATAAATTCTGATGTGTTGCATTTTATGCTCCCCTAAGGCCATGATCGGCCAATTAGGTCGATTATGTCTTGCTACCTTTAGGCAAAGATCCAATAGCATCTATTGACTCTCCCTAAATTGATGTCTCACTAGTTTCTTTAATCTTCCATATCTTGCCACTATTTTTGTCTTTTTCTTTCTTAAAACAATTTTCAAACTCATTCTTCACATCTGCAATACTCTTGCCAACTTATCATTTCCATTCTTCTGTGAATTCATAGGAGGTGGTGTTCTTCTATTATCTACTCCATTATACCTGCAAAACTTTGCTATATGTCCTGGATTATTGCATTTGTAACATATAGGAGGTCTTCTTTCTTGATTAACTTGTAACTTACAGTACTCCGCAATGTGCCTAATGTTATTACATTTGTAGCATGTAGGTTTCATTGTAGGTTCTCTTCCATTTTATTTTCCAAATCCAGATTGATTAGGTCTTCTGCATTTAGTCTTCTTGTGCCCATATCCATTATAGTTAAAACAATAACAAAAAAAAAGTTCTAAAAGGGGCATTACCTCTGTAGTCTCTCTTCATGTGTCCAAATTTGTTGCAACTAAAGCATCTACCTCTGAAAGGTTTGATCTACTCTTTAGGTTCTTCACTAGATGATTTCTCAGCATCAATCTTCTCATCTGATTTATCTTCCTAATTCTTTGAACATTCAACTTCATTGAAGCCAATACTAGTCATATTACCTTTAGGTTTCTACTCGTCTAGTTATTCATCAATCAAATCACTACTGGTGTGAAGTTTCTCGATATGTTTCTTTGCTTCAGTAAGTTCACCTTTCACAATCTGATTGTATTTCTCCAATTCTAAGTATTTGTTCTTGTAGATGTCAGCTTCATCTTTCATTTGATTCAATGCATTATTCAAGGTTTCTTCAGCTTTCTTCTTAGCATCCTCCTATATTTTTATTTCTTTATCCATATTCTTGTTCTCAAGCTTTAGAGTTTCAATCTCTTCTTTCAGTTGCTTCACCTGATCTGAATTGTCCTCATCTGAGTCTTTTTTTATCTGAACCACAAGATCTTCTCTCTGACTTCTGGAAAGTTCAAGTTGTTCTTTCAGTTTCTTTATGAATTTCTCATCTCTTCGGATGTTGAACTTCAATTCACCATTTTATTCCTTAGCATTATCAAGGTCTTCAAGTGCAGCCTCAAATTTCTCCTGTAACTGTTCAAATCCATTCTGATCTCCCTCAAGCTATTAGGCTTTCTCTCCAAGGGCCAAAATCTCTGATACCAATTGTTAGGATTGGATAATACTAAGAGGGAGGGTGAATCAGTATTATAACAATTAATTAAATTATTCAAGCACTTGAACATTAACCATACAATTGCAGTAAAGGAAAGAACATAAAAAAATAACACATAACTCATAACACCATGACTTGTTTACGAGTAAAACCCTGGCCAAGGGAAAATCCCAGTGGGGACGATACCCACAAGCATGCACTAAAGTATAATGTCCTTGTAAGGAGACTTAGCCCTAGTAGGATCTGAATATTACATAGTAAATTTCCCTGTTAGAGGAATAACAACCCTGTTAAAGGTTCACAACACCCTATTAGGGGCCAATGAGCTCACAACTCTTACAATGTAATTCTATTACAAAAGGTTCTCAATCATGAACAAAAATAAGCATCACAAATGCTTTTATAGTTCCTTTATAGCTCTACATATACTTTACTTCCTTTTTCACACATTCACACATACATTAATCTTTACCAAAAAGATCTTACATATATATCTTTTAACTTTACAAAGTCGGCTCTCGGTAAGAATATTACAAACAGTACTAAGTCAGCCTTCAATACAAAATACATTTATTATAGTAAATATAAAATGCATAGTCAGCACTCTTGCATAGTCAAAGTATAGACTATCAATAACAAAAATACAACTTTGATTTCCTGGAGTCCAAGTCATACTCCCTTATTCTTTGTTGTTGTCCAACTACTCTGTGTCGCTGTTCTCTGTTGTCTGTCAGTCTTCAAATACTTATAACTTATCGTAAAGTTAACCAAATCCAAATTGATCTTAGGTGTATGTCAGAAATACTCCATAATATCTTCAAATAAGCTCACATTTTTTAATTCATCGATCTTTGTCTTTGATATCCAAAATAATAATGTACCTCTATTTCTATACTTAGTCAATTTTGGACATACCAAAACTTATCTTCAAAACAATCAATCTTAAACCTAGATGTGTTGCCATAAATGACAACCAAAAAGTGAATCACATTACCCAAGTTGATCACTTGCCAACACTGTGATGTTAGCTTTAGAATAATCATTTGTGGTTATTTCTTTTTCTTTTTAATTAAGTTGTTGCTGATGAACCCAAGACTTTTACTGTTTACTCCTTGGTGGGTTTAGTTTTAAAAATTTGAATCTTTTTTATGGTTATGCCTGTGGGGCTATATATGTGGCTTATTATGACTCAGTAAAGGTCAGCCAATTTTTTATAGCTTGGTAGTTATTAGCAGTTTTACTTTCTGAAATAAACACTTAAGAGATTCCTCTAGATGTGAACAAGTTAATCTGATGGTTAATTGAAGAATGATTATAGCTCTAAATGTGTTCATTTTGAGTATATGAATGCTTCTTCTATTGGATTTCACTTGTTATGGTAATGATTCTTATTGTGTTTTAAACTGCAAAATCTAGTTAAGTGGAAAATTAATCTAGTTTATCATTTTGGAAGAGTCCTAATAATTATATTGGCTTGATCAAGTAATTATCTATATAATGTACATCTATGTATGAGTTCATGTCATATTTATGGAATGAATTATAATGCCTTATGATAATTTCTAGTTAAAATTATTATCAGCATTTACATTGTTGAATTTAATGCACTGAATTGAAAAATTATTTAGAGGGAGTTGTACCTTCATGTAGAGGGAAAAACCTTATGGTTTTCTCAACTGTTGGTTAGTATATTCATTCCCTAATATAAGGGTTACATAGACTCAAATTAATTTAAAGCTCTTATTATGTTTGAAAGGGAAAATTTTGTTAACAAACACTATCAAAGCTGCAAGGACACGGGATTCATGGTAATGATCCAAAGATATAATTGTTACTATCATGAAGGAGTAGTAAATAATAGACATATCATAGATGGGAAAACATTGTTGCTAAAAGGAGTAAGCAATCAGGTTATTGTGTATGGATCATAGTACATAACATCTAGAGACACAAAATTAGAAGTACCATGGATATAATGTTATGTGCAAGAAATTTTTGTTGTGATGAGAAGTACTAATCTCAAGAAGAAAAAACAAAGATATAACAAAGAAAATAAGAGTCCAATTGAGGAATAAGAACCGATTATTACAACCAATGAGAACCCATTGCCAATTCATGGTAATAAAAATTTCAAAAGGAGAAAAATTATTATTTGTAATATCCCTAGAGGGGAATGAGTTCACAAAATAAGAATGATCATCTATAGGTAATAATGAATCTTCAACAAGCACAGTCTGTAGTGATACATATTAAAGAGCCATAGTCAGAGTCATAGTAATTAAATTCAGCACTTATATTTAAAGATGATAAAAAAATATAGTACATTCATAATAAATCTTCTGGCAACAACAATGATACAAAATATCACTATCATATTAGCAGATCATGATTCAAATAGTGACATCCAAAGAGGGCAGAAAAGAGTGGAAAAGAAAGATAAATAGTGTAAAGGAGAAAATAGGGGGAAGGTGATTTGGAAGGATAATTTGATTGTTAATTGTTGTTTGATTTGATTAAGTGTGTTGGATTCCTTAACCGTACCTTATACTTACTTGAATGTAATTGATTGTGTATTGCAACTGTGATTAGGGAGAAGATAAGATGTTCCTCTTTTATTCCCAAAAGCACAAATGGGAGATCCAAGTTGATCAACCCAAAGGAAGGGCTAATGCACAAAGGAATCAAATATTTGGAAAGGAGAATAACAAGAAGGGAATCTTAAATTCTGTTAATTATATGTGTAGATATGATATATGAAAGTAATTGAAGAAATAGGAGAAATGCGCTAACCTTGAAATATTGCAGATCAAAGAATGCTATTTTCTAAGGTTTGTAGACTATTTCTAGAAAAACTAATAGTTGATCCCGAACCGGAATGCAGAGATGAACAAAACCTAGAAGTATTTTTTTGTTCTGATGTCATCTTATGAAAAAGGTCAACCTTGACCCACAAATATCAACACTAACCCAATAATGTTGACCCTGACTTGCACAGGTCCGACAGAGAATCTGTTCACGCCATCTGAAAGAAAGCCAAAAAGGGTATCCAGATCTGGTCTCAAATATGTTGTTATGAACCTGTACCTATAAGAAAAAGGGGATTGTTTGTTGTGGGGGAGGGGTTTGCCTTAGTCAAACCTGATTTAGGAATTAACCTCAAATATATGTAATTGAAATTGCAGAAATAGACAAAGTAAATGCTTAAATTCACCTTGCTTGTAAAAGTCCTTGTGGCGGATTCAAATCTGTGAATCCACAAGTGTGTTTCAAAATGTGGAATGTAGAAAGATAGGATGTCTTCAATCTCTTGCTTGACCAAAAGGGCACTATGTAGCTTGAATCATTCAATGGCCTCCAATGGATCTCCTTCATGAAAATGGATGCATGAATGGATGAATGCTTGCTTGAAATATTTACTCCTTAGCTTGCTTGTATTTCTCTTGATGATATTTGGAGAATGCTTGATTAGAAGACTTCGTTCGATTGATGATGGTTAGAGAAAATGAGAGAGGGCTCCCTTTTATATGAAACTAGGGAACAATCTTCTAAGGAGGCCGACATAAGAGAATTAAATTTCCATTGAAGCCTTTACCCCTAGGAGATGACCTATATTAAATATAATTTAGGAATTGACAGTTTGGAACCCGAAACAGCCAACCCGGAAGTGGGAAAATACTTTTTACAAAGATCGACATCCAAAACTGTGAGACCCCGAGATCTGAACCTTGGGTCAAGGTCAAGGTCGACCCTAACCTAGGTCAGGGTCAAGGTCAACCCTGACCTAGTTAAGGGTCAAGGTTGACATAGACCTAAAAGATCGACCCTGACCCTGAAGCCCAGAATCACCAATTTACAGTTTAGAATGCAGAAATCAGGCTAAACAGGAGTGGAAAGAAGGAAAAAATAGGGGGAAGCCATGTCAAGATCAGGAACCCATTCAAGGCACTTGTCATGACCCCAAACCACTCACTCAAAAGGCTAAACAAGTCTTAAAATGGAAGTGCTTCCATTTTCTGACTATACATTTAGCCCCCACTTTAGCAAGAGTATGAGCTCAACACAGACTCTTGGTAGAGGAGAATATACAGAAAAGACAATCTTATTGAAACCAAAAGGGATAAAGAAACCCTCAAGCCCCTAAGGGACTTAAGTAATTATCAACCCTAGGATCATGATAAGAGAGACATCACTTAGTTAAGGAGAGAGAGAAAAGGGTGTGATTATCTCGCCCAATGAGAACTTATCTCTCATTGTGAACCACACAAAAAGCATAACTGGAAAGATGGAGTTGAATTTCCTAGTAAATGTGGCTACTCGCTAGTCAACCCATCAGGGAGATCCATTCTTAAAGGGATCAAAACTTTGTAAATTGAAAACTAGCGGGATCAAGGGATCCGTGTAAATTTAAACTAGAGGGATCAAGAGATCCTTAAAAAGTAAAAAAAATAACCATGCTTTAAGGATTAGTTTCTTTTAATCCAATAAGGGAAAATTTTTAACTCTTGAAAACTATTTTGAATGTGCATGTGTGCAAAAAGTGAGTAGAGTGTATGCCCCCACGTTAAATTCATTGCTAACACTTTAACAGGAGCAATGGTTTTAATGGAAACATCAACAACTCTACGGATTATGTTTCAACTGTGAGATGCCCCAAAGGAAGACAAATCAAGGGAAATAAAACATAAACATACATAAGAACACAAAAGGGATCTACCTAATGTGGGTTCAGTATGATCATAAGATAACATGTACATAGAAATATAATATTATTGCAA
>MU226380.1:4314993-4347374 GCA_018584345.1 Thuja plicata
AGATAAATATGGGTGCTTCTTGACTCTGATAATCTGTTCCATGGATTGTGACAGTCAAGAAGCATCCTCCATGTATATTATGATTGTTTATGTGTTTGTGTTGGATGAGAAGCTAGTCGAGTTTGCAAACAAGTCCTAGGCGAGCCTATGGTCCGGCTAGAGAACTTGTAGATGAGATAGATAAGTAAGAAGGTGCATGACTATAGGGAATTCAGTCATGAAGAGTGAGAGACAGTAAGGGGTAAAACATTTTTGTGGGTAGGGAACCTAGGAGAGAGGGAAGATAAGTCCTTCTGGTTAGGGTCTGAGAGTAGCCCTAAAGAGACTCAAGTGTGAGTCTAGAGAGAGTCCTGAATTGAATAGGATTTCAGGTGAGATTCCTAGAAGAGAGTAGGAATTTCAGAGAGTTAGGTGACCTCCCCATCAGAGATCATAAAGAAAAGATAACCTTATTGAAATAAAAGGGACAAAGGATTACTCAAGCCCTCAGGGACTCAATTCTTTGTCAAGCCCAAGATTGCAGCAAGAGAGACATCACCAGTTAAAGAGAAAGAGAGAGAGAGGAGTGGCTAGCTCACACAGTAAGATGTGTGTATCTCACTATGAACCACAAAAAGGATAGCATGTCCCACCAAGCAAGCACTTGATAGTCACCACATAAAGTTGTGCACCTTCTGTCAGCTTTGTGCATGTATGTAGGGCATCTTCTGACATATTTTATGAAGTATCCATGGATCCATATCCTCATATCACCATGGAATACATTTGTAAAATGCGTATCTCTTCAGGATTTAGCAACTTATGTCTGTTACCTTCAGAGGATTTAGCATATTGAATTGTAATTGAATGTGTATCTATTCAAGATTTATCAACTTATGTGTGTTACCTTTTGATGATTTAGCATACTGCAAAACAAAAGGTTAGAACAAAAATGCATAATATAGAATGAGGGAGGACGTATATATGCCCCCCTCCTTAAGATGGAAAAATACATACTATTTTGACATGTTAAGGAAAGAAAAGAACAAGGATAAATCCTTCTTCAACATCAAGACAATATACATAGACAACACCCAGTCCAAGCCAAGAAGGTCACAACTCCTATGAGTCCATGGAAGGGACGAATGCAAAGAGATATCATACAAGAAGTGAAAAATTAACCCTCATGAGGGATAGCACACTATTCAATTTCGAAGGTGAGAGATCTATCAACCATGGAAACCCAATGTCAAACAATGAAATAGGTTATGGTAAAGGACATAGATCCTCAATGCAAACCAAAATTTTCATGTATGAGTGGATATCACATAATAGATAGATACTGCTTAACCAAGGGAAAAATGGATCCCAGAAAGATAGAAAAGAAGGAGATGGCATCCTTGCCCCCCAAGCATAGGAACAAGGATGAAAGGGGACCTATTATATTTCCCACAACACTATGCAAGACAATGATCCCCAAGGATTAGGCTAACATTGCTTACATAATGTAGAGTTCCATAATAGTAACATAATTTTTTTTTAGAGAAAATACGATTGAAATACAACTCATTGCCACATGATATATAAATAACTTTACTATCAATGAGCTGCCTAATCTTATAATTTAAAGCTTGACATTCATTAGTAGAGTGATCATGAAATCTATGATACAAACAAAAAGGAATAATCTTCAAGTGTGGACTACATTTCTTTTTGTGTTTAGGTTTAGTAATCACCTTAGCATGAAGGTGTTTAGGAAAAATAACTTCTTGGTCAAATTCCTCCATAGGATCATCATGTTTTGAAGTGTTATTTGAGATTTTGTTAACATTGATGTGTTGTTGAGGATTAAATCCTAATCCATAAGAATTCTCATGCCCCCCATTCTGTAAGGGCATTTGAATTCCCTATTTATGCTTACCACATCCTTGACCATGGAATCCTTGTTTAACTAGTAAATGATATTAAATTGAACAGATTTCCACAATCCATTGAATTTAGAGCTGAATTTCTGGTTTTTGATTGTGTGTGTTTTTAAGCATCAACGTTTCAGATCACACTCCATGATCCATCATCAGGATGAGTAGAGAGCAATAAGGAGTCAATGGAACTTCATTAGTCACTATGTCATCACTATTAGGTTTGATAGATTCATAGTGGGTAGAAGAAGTGAAAAAGTTATTAAAAAGGGAATGAGAAGTAGAAGCAAAATCTCATTGTTCAAACTCTCTTTATTGCTTCATAAAATCAAGATTAGAAACCTTATACTCTCCAATAAAGGTAGGATTAAAATCCAAGGTTCCCCAATCATCTCCAGGAAGAGCATAGAGGAAGAAGGATTAATATTAGGAATAGGAATATTGTAGTTTTGAATATTCAAACAAGGATTTGACACATCATTTTCATGAAGTGTATACACCATGTTGTTGTGAAAAAACTTGACTTTACGATGAAGGGTGGAAGGAACAGCATGCATCTCATTCAACCAAGGTCGACCCAAAAGGAGTTTATCATTAATATGTCCATGCATAACATGAAAAGGAGTATTCATGATGACCGGACCTAATTTGATAGGCAAGGTAATGATGCCCAAAGTTTTCTTATCAATGTTATAAAAGCCATGTATAGGAGCATTATCGGGTTGAATAGTTGAAAGATTGGCTTTAATCGCTTTGAGCATGTCTATTCTACAAATATTAAGCCCAGTTCCATTATCAATCAAGGCCCTATGAATGATACTCTTATTGATAGTAACAACAACCATAAGAGCATCATATTGATTATGTACTTCTTTAGAAGGTAAATCCTTTTGAGTAAATACAATGTCAGGATGACCCGGGGTAGCATGCATGCGCTATAAGAAGGCATTGATGTTCTCTTGATTAGGAGGTAGAGTGGGAAGAGTTCCTAGAGATTTTTTCAAGGCTTCATGGTAGGTAGGTGAAGTTTGAAGAAGCTCCCATAAAGAAATCTTGGAAGGGGTATTGCACAATTGGTTTATCAAATCATACTCCTAGCTAGGAAGATGGGGTGGAGGAGGAAGAATGGGTTGAGAAGGTGGTAAAGAAGTAGGAACCACCGAATTAGGTTGAGGGTTATTCCTTATATGATAGGTGTGAGCTATCAAATCTTGATCATTGAAAGACTCTGTAGACTCCATAGGTTTACCTTGGATGGTAATGCGAGGACAACCTTTAATAGTCAACAAGGGTTTTGGATAAACCATGTTAGTTGTCTCAACATTACAAATAGATTCGCAAGAAGGAAGAAAAGAAGACATCCTAGGAGGAGATGTGGTAGGATCTTGATTCTCCATAAGATCATCACTAAGGGGGAGATCATTAAGGAAATTCATATCATTCTTTGTTAATGCCTTATCATGAGAAGGAATCCCAAATGAAGGTGAAGCATCTATAATGTCTTCTTATTTCTCTAAAATGTCTGCATAAGGGGAGTGTGTTTTAGAAAAAGATTCACCATCATGTATGAATATTTCATCCATTAATAAATCACCCTCTTGTATCAAAGAATCATCATGAGGAGGGGATAAATTAATTTCTTTATCCAAGGGTTCATCCCAAAAGTAGAATCATCCATAATGGCTTCATGACAAAGAGAGTAATCAAAATCAAAATCCAAAGGTTCATCCCAAATAGGAGGATTATCATCCCTATTAATAAATCACATTGTAGGAGTGCCATAAATCACTAATTCTTGATCCCTAATGGGGAAAGAAGGTAAATTATATTCTAAATTAGGCTCATAGAAAAGACATATATTAGGAGAATAATTAACATCAATCCTCAAATAATCTCCATAAACAGAAATATGATGGAGAGAAAGATTAAAATCATCTTCTTTCTCTAATATATCCTTATAAGGTAATACAAGAGAGGATAAAGCAACATCGCACGCACTAAATAAAGTCTTTCTAGGTGTAACATCATTCAATGGTAAGGTAAGAGGAGGATGTTGTTTAATCCCAAAAGTTATAGAAGGATGTTTGGAAAACACTTGAAACAACTTATGCAACATGATAACGAATAAAGAAATGCATAGAAAATAGATTCAAATGCATTCAAATGAAATCTATAAACATGAAAAATGTAAATGTTTTTGTATTTTAAAAAAATGTTGTGATTTTTAATTTTTGAAATATAAATGCAAGAGAATAAAATAAATCTACATTTAAATGCATGTAAGATCTAACACAAGATGTAAATCTAACACCAAAAAGAAAGAGTTGTCTATCGTGGGTTCACAAAAATGTAAGGTATAAAATATGGATAGGGTTTAGAACAATGTTGGTTTGCTCATAAAAGTGACCCTATGCCACATTTAACCACTTACATTTAATTGTAATGATAAGGAATGTAAATCTGGAAATGTTTGCAAAGGAAAATGGAATAAAATACTTACCTCTAAAAAATAATCTGCTAAAAACCCTATCAAACGGTCTCAAAAACTATTGATTTCTGTGTCTTAAAACCAAAACTATGAGATCTACAAAACCCAGAAATATTTTTCTTTTCTGTGAAAGGTCAATTTTGACCCAAAAATGAATGTCACCTTTGACCCAAAAGTTTTGATTCTGACCCAGAATAGAATGTCAATTCTGACCCAGAAATGAATGTCACCTTTGACCCAAAATCTCCAATTTTGACCTACACAGTCTGACAAAAAATCTATTTCTGGATCCTGACAGTTTGTCGAAAAGGGTATCTGGATCTGCACTCCAATTCATTGTTCTGAACCTATCCCTACAAGAAAAATGGTTTGTTTGTTGGAGGGGAGGGGTTTGCCTTGGTCAAACCCCAGTTTTGGAATTAACCTTATGGTATATTTGAAATTGCATAAATAAACAAAGAAAATAAATGAATTCACCTTGCTTGTATAAAAACCCTTGTGGTGGATTCGAATCCTTGGATCCACAAGTATGTATGCACAAAATGAGTGTAGAGTGTAAAATGTAGGATTTCTCAAATCATTTACTTGTAGATCTTCAACACCAATCTTGAATGGATCTTGGAATAGAAAGAGCCTTGCATGGATTTGGATGGAGAAATCTTCAATAAGAGGCCTCCATAGAGCTTGAATCCTTCAATGGCTACCAATGGATCTCCTTGATGAATTGAATGCTTTAATGTGCTTGAATTATTTGATACTTGAGAGTAGATTAATTCTTTAATAGATATTTATCTTGCTTCAAATCTTTCTTCTTAGCTTGTCCTTCACACTTAGATTTCACTTTTCAAGTCTTAGAAAAAATGAGAGGAGAAGGCTTCCTTATATACAAATCTAGGGCACAATATTCTAGAGAGGCCTAAATAGGAGAATTTAATTCCCATTAGACCTATACCCCTAGTAGTGGACCTATATTAAATATAATTTCAAGATTCATTACTTCGGAGACCAAAACAACCGACCTAGAAGCGGGAAACAATTTCTTTCGAAACCAGACATCCAGAAGTCTGGGGAATTTGAAATTTGAACCCTGGGTTAGGGTTGAGGTCAACCTTGACCTAGGTTAGGGTCAATTTCAACCTTTACCTAGGTCAATTTTGAGGTCAACCTTGACCCAAAAAGGTCAATTTTGACCCTGAGGTCAAGAATCTCATAATCCAGAGCAGAGTGCCAGAAAAAGGTAGAAGAAAAGTGGAAAATAGGGCAGAATCAGGGGGAAAATCCAAATCCAAGTCAAAGACCCATTCAAGGCATTTGACATGACCCCAAACCACTTACTCAAATGGCTAAACCAATCCTAAATGTAAGTGCTTCCATTTTTCGACGATACAATACTATATCAAGTGAATTAAGAAATGTTATTCCAAAATTTTTAGGGAATGGAGTGGAATCTATCAAACAACATACCATAAATTTAAAAAACATCTTTGAATAACTAGATGGGAATCATGAGGATTTTTTTTATGAATTTTTTTTTCTATTAATTAACAAAATATTTTGTTGAATGGTATAGGGGGTCGCCTGATGAATCCATCTCAAGCTGGTAGGAATTTGTGAATTAGTTTATTGAGCAGTTTGGTGGTCATAATGATACATATTTTGCATATCATGATTTAACCAGTATTAAAAATAATTTTAATGAATCAATTGTAGAGTTTAATAAAAGGTTTAATAAGGTCTTGAATAGAATAACAAGAGATATAAGACTAGTTGATTCCTTTTTGATTTATTTCTATTTGAGTGCATTTGATAGAAAAACACATTATGAGATTAGATCACAAGGATCTGCAACATTACAACAAGCTTTCAAGGTTTCCACTACTATTGAAAATAATAGAAAGGTTGTTGAAAGGATAGATAAGAGGGATGATAATAAATTGTATAATCCGAAGGCCCCTAAAAAAGATGATCTCAAAGAAATTATGGATATGCTAAAAAATCTAAATGTAAAATAAGGTAGGAGTGATAGGCCATCATTCCCTAAAAATGACAAATTTAGATTACAATATATTCCATACACTACTAATTGGAAAGATGGTAAACCAGAAAAGAAAATTTATACTAAAGAAACACCTAATCTACTGAAATGGAACAACCATTTGGTTGAAATCTATCCTTGGTGTGAGGCTTGTACATAACCACACCCTCCCAATAATGGTACTTTGGCCCAAAGATTGCAAGGAGATGAAGACCAGAGTGATGATCAACAACCCACAATAAATAATGTCTCATCTGAACCTATGTGGGGAAGAGATGATTACAGATGATGATCTGAATAGAATATATCAATGTGATAGGTAACAAAGAGAGCTACCAGTCATTAGGAGATTAAAAAATGAGGAAAAGGAAGCATATAATATTGCAACAATTGAGAAAGCAAGAAATAATTACAAATTGAGAAATAGAACTGCAAATGTAGATCAAGGGAAACCTGTTGAAGTAGCCATCAAGCCACCAAAGAAGAAGACCAGCCAACATGACACACAAAGGATCATAGATGATGTCGCAAAGATAATTCAATAGGTAGATCATCATAAAACTCCAAAATTGACAAAGCCAAAGGAGAAACCAATGGATAGTAAGCCTATTCCCAATAGTAGTTCTTTTATATCTAATGCTTTGTCTCAGGTGAAGATTTTTATTCCTTTATTTGAAATGATGAAAATATATGAATACAAAGATGAAACTATAAAAGTGTTATCTAATGTGGGTAACAATTTTAAGAAGGAATCTAATCAAAGACCAGTGAATGAAGAACCACCAGTGGTTTATTTAGGAACTACTATTTCTCAAAATGGAACCCAAGTTGATCCTTTTTATCTTACTTTGATGATTAACAATAAACTTCTTAAGAATTGTAAGATAGATTCAGGAGCAGTAGTTAACATCATCCCCTTAGAAGTTATGAAGGAGCTCAGAATGAAGGTTAACACAACTTATGAAAGATTTTATTCTATGGACAATAGATCCATACCTGTTGTTGGTATTATGAAAGATGTGGATTTTAAATTTCTTGCTTGTCCTAGAATGTCATATAAAACTGATATTACTATTGTAGAAATGCATGCTAATTATGGAATTCTTTTATCTAGCCAATGGTCTAATTTATTTGGTGGTCATATCCAATTAGATTTGTCTTATGCTACTATTCCAGTGGATGGAAGGGAAGTAATTATTAATAGGGAGCCAAGATCTCCATATATTATTGATGAAGACATTGGGATGGAGATAATAAAATTCTACCATTCATACATGGATAATTTTTAGGTGAGTATTACTAAACCAGAACTAGAAATTAATAGCCCCATTGGAGTGCATTTGCAAGAGAATCAGGAAGAACTTTGGAAAATAAATTTTGATGGAGAATGTAGTAAAGAAGGTAATGGTGCCAGAATTACTTTTATATCTCCATGTGGTAAGATTTTAAGGTTTTCTTTCTTTCTGAATTTTGAATGCACTAATAATATCTCAAAATATGAAGCACTAATCCTTGGTTTGAATATTGAAAAATCATATGGTATTAAGATTCTTTCAGTTTATGGTGACCTTGATTTAATGTATCTCAAGTTAGAAATACATTCACCACCAAGAATCCTAGATTAAAGCATTAATATAGAAATTTGGTTTGGGATTTAATTGAATGTTTTGATGTATTTTCAATCAAATGGATAGAAAGATCATAAAATTCCCTTGCAGACCTATTGGATAATATATCCATCAAGCATATTGATATCCCTTTTCATGAGATTTTGCAAATTGAAATGAAAAATAGGCCATCAATTCCTGACAATGTGCAGAATTGGAAAGTGTTTGAAGATGATAAAGATCTTCTCAAATTCCTAATGAATGAGAATAGATATGAGGAAAAAAACATATACTGGAATGGCTACATTGAAAATCAAGATGGAAAAGATACCTTGTTTGAAAAGGAAGTTGTGCAGTTAAAGACAAACAAGATTCCCAGAGGCTTGGTTGCACTTGAAAGAATTTTTGATGAGCAAGAAGGTCTTAAGATGGGTAAGACAAATGAAAAGTATGAAGAAGTTGAAAAAATTAACTTTGGAAATGATCACACTCCTAAGGAGGTTTACATAGGTAAGAAGCTCACTCCTAAGATCAGAGCTGATTTGATAAATTTGTTAAGAAAATATAGGCACATCTTTGCATGGTCATGTGATGATCTTAAGGCTTATCGTGAAGATTTATTTCAGCATGAAATCCCTCTAAATCCAGATGCAAATCCTTTTAGACAAAGACAGAATCACATAAACCCAATGCTAGCTCCTAAAATGAGGGAAGAGCTTGGAAAATTAAGGGATGCAAGAATAATGGTGCCTATAAGACATTCTACATGGGTATTAAACTTGGTCCCAGTTAGAAAGAAAAATGGAGATACAAGGTTGTGTGTTGATTTTAGAAACTTGAATGTATGATCCTTAAAAGATAACTATGCATTGCCTAATATGGAAGCCCTTTTACAGAAGGTTACTGGGAATGAATTATTGTCTATGATGGATGGGTTCTTAGGGTACAATCAAGTGAAGGTCACCACTCCTTGGGGAACCTATGTTTATTCAAGGATTCCCTTTGGGTTAACTAATGCATGAGAAACATTCCAAAGAGAAATGGATGTAGCTTTTGATGGTCTGATTTATCTCATTATGGAAATATATCAAGATGATCTGATTGCATATTCAA
Source organism: Thuja plicata (assembly GCA_018584345.1). NCBI lineage: Eukaryota > Viridiplantae > Streptophyta > Pinopsida > Cupressales > Cupressaceae > Thuja > Thuja plicata. The sequence goes on from MU226380.1 coordinate 4,324,135, forward strand.
AAAGGGAAGAAGAGCATTGTAATCATTTGGAGCCGGTTTTTAAAAGGGATTTGGAATTTATGGGATATCTCTAAACCCAAAAAAATGTCATTTTGGAGTAACGAAAGGGAAGTTACTTGGGCACATTGTATCAAAGGATGGTGTAAGAATAGACCCTGAAAGGATTGCAGTCATAGATAAAATTTAGATTCCCAAGAATGTTAAAGGAATCCAATCATTTTTGGGACAAATAAATTTTGTAAGAAAGTTTGTCCCAAAATTTTCAGAAATCATTAAGCCTATTGCTAAGATTCTAAAGAAGGGTGTAGAATTCAAATGGGTGGATGAGGCCACAAAATAATTTTCTAATGTTAAGAAAGCCATCAAGAAGCTCCAGTCCTCAAAACTCTTGACTTTTCAAAAACTTTTCAATTATTTTCTTTTGCATCATATCATACTATTGATGTAGTTATGTTACAAAAAAACATTGAGGGATATGAACAACCAATAGCATTTTTTAGTAAAACTCTTCAAGCACTAGAATTAAATTATGATATAAATGAAAAACAAGCTTATGTCCTTGTCAAAGAAGTAAAATCTTTCAGACCATATTTTGTAGGGGCTAAAGTGATAACTTATGTTCCTAATGCAGCAATAAAGGACATATTTAGAGAATCAGAGGTTACAAGAAGGAGATGTAGATGGGTGAATCATATCCAAGAGTTTGATATGGAGATAAAAATAAGAAAGTTAGTCAAAGGACAAGGTCTTGCTAAACTTATGGCCAAATAAAATCTTGAGGCAGTTCAAGTAAATCAGGTGAGCTCTGATAAATCAATAGTAAGTATTGAAAATTGCCCTTGGTATACTAATATAGTATATTTCTTAAGGCACATGAAATCTCAAGAAGGTTTAAATGATAATAAAAAAAGAAGAATAAAGTTACAAGAATCTAGATATGTTTTGATACAAGGAGATTTATATTAGAAAAATAGAAAAGGTGTGCTCTTATTCTATCTAGATATGTGTCAACAAAATTCAATATTGAAGGAGTTACATGATGGAGTATGTGTTGGTCACTTCTCAGCAAGAACTAGTGCCCATAAGATATTACATGTTGGATATTATTGGCCACATGTTTTTAAGGATAGTTATACCTGTGTCAGAAAGTGTGAAGCTTGTGAAAAAATTTCAGGGAATTAAAGTATGATGGTGCATTACCCCTTAGAACTTTGTCCACTAAAGAGCCATTTCAAATGTGGGGAATGTATTTCATTGGTGAAATGGCTGATGTATCCAATGGAAAACAAAAATGGATCCTAGTTGCAATAGATTACTTTACCAAATGGGTTTAGGTCATACCCTCTAGACAAGCTACAAGCAAGGTGGTGATAAAATTCTTAACAGAGAACAAACTATCTAGGTTTGGTGTTCCTTGCAAGATTATTTGTTATAATGGCATGTTTTTTTGATCCAAGGAGTTCTCTGATTTTTGCAGTACTTATGGTATCAATTTTTCATATTCTTCCCCTACCATCCACAAGGAAATGGTCAGGTAGAATCAAGTAACAAGAACATATTGAAAATCATAAAAAGAATGTTGAGTAATAAAAAAAGGGCATGGGACTCCAAATTACCTCTAGCAATATGGGAAGATAGAATAACATTCAAGAAATCTATAGGGTTTTCTACTTATGAATTGGTCTATGGGAAACATGCTAGGTTAAATTTTTAACAATCTACTCTCTATACACAAATTTGTCAAAGAGAAACAATTAGAAGACCTAAATTGTATGGAAAATAGGATGGATCAACTTACAGAACTAGATGAAGTCAGAAGAAATGCATAAAGTTAGAAGTGAAGAAGAAAATTCAAGTAAAAACTTTGCATGATAAGAGAACTAAGGAAAGGAACTTTCAGAAGGGAGATTGGGTGTTGAAGTGGAATGCCAAAGATCAAGATAAAGGGAAGCATGGTAATTTGAAGCTTTGTGGCTAGGAATTTATATAATTTTTGATAATGTAGGATAAAAGATCTATTTGTTACAAGACACAGAAGGTCATATTCAAGAATTCCCAACTCATGCTCGGTATTTAAAACTATTCTTCTCTTAAAGAAGGAAGTATTTCTAACTCTACATTTTTGTTAAGTTTTATTTTATTTGCTTTGATTTTATTCTTTTACTTCTATTTTGGTCTTCCTATCAAGATAAATCTATTCTCTTTTTGTGTCCAATTATGAACACACATCCCTAGAAAGAGCCACTGGTGAAACCCTAACTTGTAGATTAATTTCCATACCTAATTACTCAAGGAAGTATCTCTTACACTTTTATTATTCATGGTTACTTTATTTTACCATTTTATTCCATGAAATATAATTATTAAATTTATTTGTAGCTCATCCTACAATTTTATATTTGAATTCATAAGACTAGTCATTAATATGTATTTCACGGTCCTTTGTGCAAGATCGGCCAATTAATATTTAAACTCAAATCGATGATTGGTGTCATGCCTAAAGATAGATGATGAATAATCTTTACTATCAAGGCAATGCATGATGTTGAAACATGTCTTGGTCCCACTAAGATATGAGTGGAAGATTAACAGTTAAAGCCCCGCTTAGATCAAACTTCATCAATAGTCGGCATGTTTCCTTAAGGGAGAAGATGCAAATTTGTAACCATCAAGGCATTAAGCCTGATTTTTGTGTGTCCCAAACCTACTAAACTCTCGGTGATGAATAAAAATAACTACTATTAAACTCTAATGAAGTTCAGAAGAGATCTCTAGTTGGAATTATGCCTCAATCCCATTATTAACGATGTTTAACCCTCAACGCAACACGACATTGCGACACGTGTTATGGGTCTGCCAAAATCTTAAGAATGAGATAGCAAGGATACAAGTATCATAACATTATTGGTCAAATAGGATGATAGGGTTACACAATGGTTTAGGAAGCATGTTAAAGTTTGGATTACTTAAGCCTCACCTTTTAGCACGTGGGTTTAAATTGACGGTGATCTTTTAACCCACCGATAAAAGTGATCAACTGATAGCGGGGCTTGGAAGATTAAGTGGTAGTTAAGTTGATAAAGATCAACATTCGACGTGTTTCCTAAAATCTAGAGATATGTGACTGTTAACCATGAGGCATTATGATGTGTTGACATGTATCCTGGACCCACAGACTATGAGAGACGTAATCATCTGTTAAAGCTCAGAAAGCATCGACGGTGGACGCGATGCCTAAAGGCAGAGATGAATGAATTTTATTCCTCAAGACATTATTTGATGATGCCATATGTCTTTGATGGACAGAGGAGTATAAATTTTGAGCGATGGTGTCGATGGCGAGTTTTTTATATTTATTTCTTTAAATATATTTTATGTTAACAAGGTTTTCATATACTTAATTAATACGTCATTGACATGCAGGGTTTTTGAAGGTGGCAAAGCATGGAGTCATATGCTGACAGAACAAAGAAACTTTGATGAGATAATAGAAGAAGATACATACTTGGAGGAATTTTTAAGAAGATGAAGGATACCAGAAGATGGTCGACAATGTCAACAAGCCTATTTTCAAATAATGATGATCTTCAACATACCAAGGATGATATACATTATCAGATGTAGAAATACTTGATAAATACATTTGGTTGAAGTAATTTGATAATGCAATGTCATCATTTGATAATTCAAAGATGAATTACCAAGGATTTATTAAGCAATTATGGTTGAAACCTAATTTGTCGATAACTATTCTTAACAAGGATGATTAGTCATTCCTTTAAATGTAACAAATGTTCAGTTTTTGATTTAGGGATTAGGTTTTACTTACCAAAAGGCACATCAGTCTGAAGCTTGTTTCCATCCTTTGAACTAATATAAATAAGAATACCAAGACCATGTGAAGGGGGATCATTTTTTTTTGTTGTAGTTTTGATCACAACTGCAACATGAACCCTAATGTACCATTTTTCAAAATCAATAAAAGATAAGTGTTTTATGTCTCATTTGTGGAAAAAGGTTAAATTCATTTCAATTAGTCCTTTGTAATTATTGAATTAATTTCAATTTCTATTCTAGATATGCTTGTGTAAAGACATTACATGTCTTATATCATTGTTTGATCATCAAGGAGTTTGTGAAAAGTAAGTTTTTCCTGCTTCTTGTTCAACTAGTCTCCCAACCATAGGAATTAAATTCATTTTAAATAACAAAGATATAAATAGACTTAATCTCTCTACATCCAAAGCATTTAGATAGTTGATAGTATTGATAATGTCTTGTAAATTTGTACATAGGATTGATTTTGGATTGACTCTATTGCCCAATTGATATAGGCACTGATCTAATTAATTATTGGATATAGTCATTAAGTTCATGTTTTCATGTTGTTGAGATATTCTAGTATTCAATCATTTATATATACATTCTTATAAATAAATTTTACAATCTTTAAAAAGCATTCAGTTTTGCAGTTATATGTTATTTATCACAAGTTGATTTCTTTCAAGTACCTTGCCATATTTGTGAGAGAGAAATTTGAATTTATTTCATCTGCTATAAAAATCCTTGAATGAGAGATCAGGGTATAGGCCTACCAACCTTGATTCTGTAGAGCCAGAATTGCAGAAGGTTCAACCTCATACTGATTGAAACCTTGTTAGTTGGCCAAATCACTTGGGTTTCCTAGTATTGGATTAGACAGTCCATAGGAAATCCAATCTGTTGATTTGAGCACCAATAGGTCCACACAAATGAGTATGCACTAAATCCAAATTCCTTGTGTAACATAAGTCTTTCGTGAAAAACTAGATTTAGTCATCTTACCCATTTGACATTCTTTGTACATAGCATTTTCAGGTTTCTCTAATCTCGGTAATCCTCTGAATCTATTATTTTTACTCAATTTGATCAAGTTGTCAAAATTAACATGACAAAGCCTTTTGTGCCATAACCAAACATCTTCAACTTTAGAAAATAGACAACTCTTCATAGAAGTATCAAGATAAAATAAATTACCTTTAGATTTTTCTCCAGTACTAATCAGACTAACCTTCTTGTCAAAACTTTTACCTTTCCATGTTGAAATTCCAGTCGGTGACCTATGCTATTTAACTGTGAAACACTCAACAAATTATACTTTAATCCTTCAACCCAATAAACATCATCAAATCTTTTGTTATTTAGTGGAATTATAGAACCTTTTTATTTCATAGGGTATGGAGCATCATTACCAAATCTCACAAATCCTCCATCATGTTTTTCTAAGGAAATAAACTTAAGTGTGTCACCAATCATGTGATGTGAACAACCACTATCTATATTTCATGTTTCATTCTTACTTACTTGTGATATTAGGGCTCTTGGTCCTTCTATACTTTCTTCATCAGAATTGTCTTTAATAGAAACATACATAACTTCTTTTTCATCATTGTCATCTGAATCATCATCGCTTAGGTCTTGATTAGCAATATGAAAATATTTCTTACCTTTATTTTTGTAGTCTTTGAATCTCCTAAATCTATTTTCTCTTTTGTCCTTATCCTTTTTATCTTTCTTCTCCTCATTATCTTTCTTAGGAAAGTTAGATGCAAAATGACCAATCTTTTTATAGTTAAAACATTTCAAGGGTAACTTACCTTGGTATTTTCGTTTGCCTCTTTGTAGCCTTCTAGCCAATAAAGCTTCAAACTCTCTCTCATTCTCTTCATCTACAGCATATAACTCTTCCAAACCACTTTGATAGTTGTAAAATCTCTCACTAGCACTGCTCAAATATCCATCACTAGGTCTAGAGTGCTTAGAACTTCCAATCTTCAAAGATGACTTAAATGTAGACTCAATCTTAGATGTAGAAGGTAAACTATTATCAAAATCATTAATCTTAAATGCAACCAGCTTACCAATAGTAGCATCAAGTGAAACATTCATCTAAGGAATGGATCTCAGCTCTTGTATAGCAGATACTCAAATAGCATAACTCAGTAGCAGGGCTATCTACATTTTGCTTGTAACATCTTCCTCTGTTATGGCTCCCCCAACTTGTCTGATAGAACTAAAAATCTCCTTAAGTCTAGTTTTGTATTGTATTATGTTTTCTCCATCTTTCATTCTCATTGAATCAAATCTACCTCTCATACTTTCTTTTTTTCCTTCTAACATGATAATCTCCACCATAGGTCAAAATAAGCTTATCCCACATTTGTTTCAAATTAGTACATCCATCAAGTTCATCATATTTCTGGTCAGTAAGTGTAGAATCTATCTCAATCATGACTTGTGTGTGTTCTTGCTTATTTCTTTGCTTAGTAACTGTCAAAGGTTCAATAGTAGGTGCAACATATTCATTATCAAGAAAATGAATTCCATATTATCCTATACCAGACACATACAATATCAATATTATTTTCCATGTAGATAAATGTTCCCTATTCAAATTTGGTGCTTCCCTCTTATACATCTTTAGATCTTGACTCAAGTCCTTTTAAAATTAACACTTTAGAGAACCAACGCTCTGATACCAATTGTTGGTCCACTGAGAGGGGGGGTGAATCAAACAAAATCAAAATTAAATACTTAAAAATTAGCTCAATTATTCACTCGATACAACTGAATACAGTAATAACCGACACACCAAATAACTTAATAACTTAAACAACCATATATCTCATAATATGAAAATCAATCATTCAAACTCAGTTAACACAATATTTAATGAAGAACCCCAAAATGGGAAAAACCTCTATGGGAATTGTGACCCACAATAAAATATACCTTTTGAAGTACACTCGGTTAAGAACTTATCCTATTAAATATTACAAACACACTTGCTAGATGTGACCTTGTTAAGGGATTTACCTCATGTCTATTAAGATCTTTGCCCTGTTAGGAGAGGCCTTGCTAAAGGACTTTAAACACTATTTTGGAATGTCACCTATGTCTAGGATTTACAAATAGGACTGTTAAATTCACTTGGTTAAGAGATTTTCTCTGTTACAAATGCTAATAAGAAATAGTAAAAATTTAATCTATAAATATAGAAACTACCTTTTAATTGTGTCAAATCCTTTATACTCACATGAATACTAGAATCACATACTCCATTTCTCTATGCTTTAGACTATAGATTCTACTCTTTCTGCTTCTCTATTCTGCTTGGTAACTTCTACTCTTCAGCTTCTTCTTCTTCTTAATTCAACTTGCCAGCATCTTTCTCTCTCTATTTATTTATCATCCTTAATATAGACAAACTTTTTCCTCTTAATCTCCTTGATTAGGTTTTCAATCATTTACGCTCAGTTGTTCGATCATCTTCTTCATAAATTTTAACATGGTAAACCGTTTAATTTTTACCTCATAACTTGAACTTTTTCTTGGAATTTAGTAATCGGGTTTAACCACTTAATCTTTGTCTTAGATCTTCTCATTGAATTTTATCACTCGTACACCTTCGAAAAAACTTCCTTTAATTCTTATCAACATCTAAATCATCATATCTTCGTATTAAATTTGATCTTATCATCATTTTCAATCAAATCATGTACTCGATAATTTTCTTTGCAACTCGGTAACTAAATTTGTTCAATGCTCGGTGTCTATGTCATGCCCAAAACTAGGGAAAAACACAAAAAATTAAAATTAAAACACAAGTACATACAACTAACAATGGATGTGTTGAGAAAAGGTGATAACATGGTGATGATAGTCTTCGAATTGCAAGGTATATTCATAGATTGAATTAGGGTTACACCACATACGGATGCAGAGTTGGAGCATCAACTTGATATACGGGTTACATGAACTCTTGGGTCATGTTGCAGTAACTATGGTTTTATGTTTAACCACGTGTAGTATCATACTGGTAATTAATTGTTAACAACACATGTTGAATTACGTTCACCTAGTATTTACTTTGATTCTTAATCTTGATTACCACTTAATCTATTTAAATCTATCACTAATTCTCTTTCGACATTAACTACTAATTTAAATCTAATAACCAAAATCTAATCTAATTCTTATCCTACAAAATCAATTTTAATTAAATTCTCCCCCTAACCAAAAATAAACATGCAACTATAGTCCATTAAACCCCTAATAGAAAATTCAATTAACCTCGAATAAAAATGATTAAATTAACCTCTATTAAAAACAATTAGATTACCCTCTAGAGAAAATTAAATTACCTCTAGCCCTTTTGAACCCATGAGTAATATATTCCAATTAACATAATGAAAATTAAATTAACAACTAACTATACATTTTAAATTAATCAAATAAATCTATTTTCAGATAGGCTATTCCATTTCAATTAATTACGTGAAATGCTAAACTATTATTCTAATTAGGGCATATAATAGAAGTATAAACTCATTAACATATAATCCATATCTATATATTTTAAATAAAAACTAAAACTATCAATCTAGTAATTAAGTTGCACCATAATAATATATCTATAAAATGAACTATATGATTTAAAATAAAACAATAAAAAAAAATCTATTTAACTAACTTAAACTATCTATTTTAATTAATTTACCATAGGATAAAATAGACTATAGTTTTTTTTTAAAGTTGATTCATTTCTAATTAAATCTGCACATGATAAAAAAAATCTATTAATCACTAATCCTAATCAACTAACCTAAACAACCCTACTAATCCTAACCTATCTACCTAACCAACTATCACATCACCCATCACCCCTATTCCCAAGGCCCACTTGCCAAGTGGGTGGGGTGTGGGAAAACCCAAACCTTTCCCAACACCTACGAAATTTATGAAGGAGGAGCCTTTCGAAAAGACATCGCAAGTTTCAAGGGGGGTGGGGACCACACCAATGTTTCCCCATTTCAATGTGCAGAAATATTAATGTGAAGTCAACCCAAAAAAAGGTAAGGAGATTTCGCGTGATGAAGGGGAGATAATCTTGTCAGCAACAAGGACATGTGTAAGGAAGATGGCGTATGATTTGGGGAGGGTGGTGTGAAGCCCAAATAATCTGTTTGCAGCCCCTTTTCATGTAATTTTCTGGCAACATTTAAACCAAGTCCCTTCCCTGCACCAAACAAGAGGGGTAAAAAGATAAGGGAAAAGGTATGTGTGGGGCCCATGGGGATGGGTACAAAACATTAAGCCTCCCTATTAATTAAAACCCATGTATTAGCACTAAAGGGGTAATTAAGGGGTAATTAAGGGGGTTAAGTGAGGGGAATTTAAAGGGAATATTCTCTGTGTAAAGAGGGAATTAAATCCCTCCCATACATTTTTCAAAGAGTATTTTTACTCTAAAAATTTAGAAAGTGTCATGGATAATATTTAGTTTTGGCTTCTATTATATTGATTTCTTGATTTTATTGTTAGAGTAGTTAATTGTATACTTTTGAATTATTTTGTTAGTGCAATACACTATGTGAATTATAAATTGGATATTGGTATTAGTTAATTTTTACATTAATATACTAACTTGTTTGAGTTTCTATTGTTATCAAGTTTATCTCTTCTTTTCAAGGATTGAGGTTGCAATAAAAATTTTAAGGTAGAGTAATGATCCTATTGAAATAGAATTCAGATTTTCAAAGGAAGAATGAAGTGTTTTAACTTGAAACTTACAATCAAATATATTATAGAGATTACAAGATTCATAAATCCACAAGATTTTAAATGCTATAAAAACTATTACATAATGAATAGGATCTCTTCACATCTTACTTGACAAAACTTTCAATATGTATATTACAACACTTTAACAAGAAATGAATCTCAATACAAAGGAGTAACCATACAACATTAAAGTTGCTCTCACACAACTACACCAAAATAGAGATTTCTCCCAAACTTTTTTCACAATCATCTTGACTTCAAAACATGAAAATACATGAGGAGAACCATGGGAAGCTCACCTCCCATCCCAAGTCTCAAGGAGACCACCCCTAAGCTAGGAGAATTGGTAGCCAATGGGTAACAATCACACATCCACATACATGAATACAAAAACAAGAACTCTCTCCCAAGGTTTGCACAAATGGATTCACCATGAACCCATAACAAGGGTTGAAGACAGATTTTCATGTAAGAGAATGCCAAAATAATACATTCAAATAAACATGCCTCTTTAAGGCTAAAACCACATACATCCTTCCATCAAATCTTCTCCTTATCTCTCCCAAAATTTGGATCAAATACAATGACATGCAAGGGCCCATACACCTTGCCTTTTTTCCCTCTTCTCTCCATGAGAAGAGACTCTACACTATCATTGAATCCAACTAACCCCTTCCCCCATACATGGCCACTTCTTCCCTATCCAAGGGTGAGTAATTTCATCACACCCTTCACAAAACTCCCATGCTCAAAAATAAAGATAAAACCATAAGCAAGAATTCAAACCCAAAATCCCTTTCCCTTACATTACAACACTATAATACATTTCACATATGCAAGAAAATGAAAAGAAACATACAAATATACTTGTAACAAAATAAAGCACTTTCATGGCAATGGAGACCAACCTTCACAATGTGTTATGGCAAATTAATTTTGAGAAGAGCCCAATCCCTTATCCTTTCTTCATCCAAACCCTATTGTCTCTAAAAGTAGAAAGTGGGTGAACACCCACTAACTCTACCAAGGGCCTCCAACTTCTACCCACCCACACCAACTTTAAATTCAGATTTGACCATTAAGTCCTTTGGCTTTTCCTTGTCCCCTATCATAATTGCAAGATTGGAAAAGAGTGTGGGTTTGGGTAAAGGTCAAGACTTACTCCATTTTCGAAACATGAGGGAGATGGGTCATTAAGAGGGTTACCTAGGCTACTAGGGGGTTCTAAAACTATTAAAAATATTTCTAACCCATACCCCTATCACTAAGGTACTAGGATTTTGCTAAATTTGACCCTTAGGACCTCTTTTTGGCCTCTAAAAGTGGCTAGAAAAAAATTAAATCTAAATGATCAAATTGGTGGAAGTTTGCAAGTATCTCCAACAGATTTTTTAATTAGGTTCCTAATGAATCAGTTAGGCTTAGGTTTACGTTGCCAACCTTAGTAGACATGTTAATACACAAACACATAACGAGTGTCAAGTTACACTATAAAATGACATAATACAACATTGACATGTCACTAATTATATAATAAAAACACATAATACATACATACAATTTTACGGCCACAAATAAAATCACTTAACAATGAGGTTCAAACCTCTTCATTAGGTTCAACCTTGGCTTTACAGTTTGCACATATGGTTGATTACTGATTCTCCATTTGATTCCATGATTCTCTTTCCTACACACTAAACTCGAGCATCAGTAGTCCAAGATAATAAAATCAGATGCAATATACATATTCAATTCATACTTAGCAACATTAATCAATAAGCAAAATTAAATTCCTAATTACAATTTTCATACAGAAATGTTTAAAACATAATAATTTCATAATCATCATGACATAACATCTATGAAATAATCAAGTCTAATCATGATCTAGTCTTCTCATCAATTCACTTATCTAAACATATATAATCAAAATCAACCACATGTTCTAGGTCTAATCCATATCAGAATGTAATCCATATAATATAATCATCATCATAAACATAACATCTCAAGTCTCTGTCAGGATAATCAAAAAGTGTATCAATGTATCAAAATAAGTGTATCAACTGAGCTATGATGGGTCAGGGTGAGGCCTCACATCCTCCCCCACTAGGAATGAACTTCCTCCTGGAGTTCATCAAAAAGATATGGGTACTGAGATCTCATTTGTGTTGCGTCCTCCCATGAAGCTGTGACCTCATCATAACAATCCCATTGGACCCTAACCTGGTCTAGCTCTTGGTCTCAAAGTGTAAGGGTCTATCAGGATATAACACAAATGGGCTCCAGTGCTATCTATCTATCCAACTCCACAAGCAAGGCATCCCAATCTATCACATGAGACTCATCATAAATATATTTCTATAACACAGATACATTAAACACATCATGGATGTGTGACAGGCTGGGTGGCAAGGCTAGACAGTAGGCAACTAGTCCTATCCTCTCCAATATCTTGAAAGGTCCAACAAAGTGAGGCTCTAACATAGAGCCCTTTCCAAAATATATTGGACTCTTATGTGGGCGCACTCTCAAAAAGACCCTATCTCCAACCATATACTCACAATCAACCCGCTTCACATCTGCATACTTCTTCTGTCAATCCTAAGCCTCTCTAAGACATTGTCTAATCAAGACTACCTACTACTCCATACCCTTGACCAACTAAGGTCCAATAGATACTATATCCTTGATCCTATCCCAACTCAATGGTGTCCTGCATGGTCTACCATACAAGACTTGATATGGCAGCATACCTATAGAAGAATGATGTCCATTATTAAAGGTGAACTTGACCAGAAGTAGGTATTCCTCCCACTTGACCTGATGGTCCATCACATACATACGTAACATATCCCCTAACACCTGATTAACCCTCTCTATCTATCCATCTTTTTGAGGGTGATATGTCGTACTAAAATTTAGTCTAGTACCCAATGTTTCCTATAACTCTCTCCAAAAAGTTGATGTGAACAAGGAGTCTCAATTAGAGATGATCTTACAGGGAATTCCATGAAGTCTGACAATATCCCACAAAAATAACTGAGCTACATCTTGTGTTGTGAATGTAGTACACACGGGTGAGAAGTGGGCAACCTTGGTTAACGTGTCAACTGTCACCAAGATGGCATCATGGTGGTGAGAATACATAGGAAGACCAACAATGAAGTCCATAGATATAGTATCCCACTTCCACTCAGCAATCTCATGTGGCTGCAGGAGCCCACCTAGATGACTATGCTCTACCTTCACTCTCGGGCACTCTAGACATCTAGCAACTATGCTGGCAATCTGCAATCTCATGCCCGGCCAATGATACAACTGTCTCAGATTGGCATGCAACTTCTTAACTCTAGGATGAGTTGTATAAGGTGCTTTGTGAGCCTCAAGCACAATAAACTCTCGCAACTCACCTGTAGAAGGTACATAGATGCATCCCCTATGATGTAGAAGTCCAATAGACTCTAAAGAATACTCTACAAATATCCCCTCAAGGGATCTCTAAGAATGGATAAATTGACAAACCTCCACATATAATCCATCCTCTGGCAAGTGATGAAAAATGCGCTCCCTCAAATTTGTAATAGAAGTCATAGATGAGAGCTCGTGTCGCCTCCTACTCAAGGCATTTGCAGCTACATTCTCCTTCCCTTTGATGTAATGAACATCAAAATCATACTCACACAAAAACTTCATCCATCTCTTCGACCTAACATTAATATTGGGCTGTGTAAAGATATACAGTAGGCTCTAGTAATCTGAATCAAGCTCAAATCGGTGACCTAGAAGGAAGTGTCGCCATCTCACTAAGGCATGAACCACCGTTGCGAGTTCTAGATCATGAGTAGGATAATTAAGCTCATGATTCTTTAGCTTCCTAGACTTGAAAGTTATAGGATGACCCTCCTACATAAGGACTACTCCTAAACCATCCAATTGAGCATCAGTACATACAACAAAATCTGTCGAAAGATCTGGCACTGCTAAAATTGGTGCACTAGTGAGGGCTCTCTTGAGCTCCTAGAAAGCTCTCTCACACTTCTTTATCCATTCATACTTCTTCCCCTTTCTCTGAAGGGAGTTGATGGGATGAGCTACTCTAGAAAATCCTACCATGAAGTGTCTGTAATATCCTGTTAAGCCCATAAAACTTCTGACCTCAATCACACTGGTGGGTGTTGGCCAATCCATAATGGCTCTAATCTTTGATGGGTCTATAGAGATCCAATCATCAGATATAACATGACCAAGATAATGCACCTTGGGTCTAAAGAAGGCACACTTTGAAAAGCTTCCATATAACTAATTCTCTCTCAAACACTGCAGAACCTGTCTGAGATGCTCCTCATGCTCCTCCTCATTGCGATAATATATCAGAATGTCATCAAGGAACACTACCACAAATTTATCCAAGAATGTACAAAAAACTTTGTTCATGAGTCTCATGAACACAGCTGGAACATTCATGAGGCCAAATGACACTACTATGAACTCATAATGACCATACCTCGTGCGAAAAGCAGTCTTGTGGATATAACTTTCCATAATCTGTAACTGATGGTACCCTGACTTTAGATCTATTTTTGAGAACACTCGGGCACCCTACAACTAATCAAACAAATCATTGATCCTGGGGAGTGGGTATCAGTTCTTAATTGTTACTTTATTCAACTGTTGATAATCAATGCACAATCTAAGTGATCCATCCTTCTTCTTCACAAAAATAACTGGTGCACCCCAAGGTGATACACTAGGTCAGATATGTCCTTTCTCCAAGAGCTCTTCTAACTAAATCTTGAGCTCATTGAGCTCATGTTTGGTCATCCTGTAAGGTGATCTAGATACAGGCTCAGCTCCTGGTACAAGATCTATGTGAAAATAAACTGCCCTAGGTGGAGGCATACTAGGCAGCTCGGTAGGAAATACATCTGTAAACTCCTGAAGAATAGGATAATCCTCAAGAAAATTCTCCCCCTCTAAATCCTCCTCTTTATCACTAATGGTGATGGTAAATAACTAATATCCCTTCCGCATGCACTGCCTAAGCTACATAGCAGAAATCATGTGAAGGGATGCAGGTCTTTGTACCCCAAATATCACCATAGAAGTACCGTGATCATCAACACACTCAACCCTCTTCTGACGACAATCCATCTTAGTGTTATGGGCATCTAGTGAATCCATGGCAAGGACTACATCATAAGAACCTAGAGGGGTAATGTGGAGATCAGTCATCATGATTAAGTCTCCAATCTAAATCTAACAACTGTGAACTAAGGAGCTAATAGACACTCTAGCTCCTAAAGCTAACTCGACCTCCCAACCGACATCCTATCTAACTGCCACCAGCCCGTAACACTCCACTACATAGAGAGATATAAAAGAGTTTGTGGCTTCTAAATCAAAAAAAATAGAAACACTGATACCCTGAATCATACCTGTGGCCTCTATGACTGTGGCCTGCTGCTCGGCCTAGCGGTTATCAACCACAGTAAAAACTCTATGGGATCTACCCATATCTCCAATTGTAGGCTCTGAGGTAGCCCCTCTTTGACCACTGGCTGACTGTCCCTGTGGTCACTCTCTCACTATATGACCCATACCACTTCAAGTGTAACATGGTCCTCTAGTATGAATCTGCACTCCCTGCAATCTAGACTTTTGTGGTCCTCTGGTCCTACTAGAATTACTGTAACCACCCCTAGAGGACTATTGAGTCCTAGCTAGCTATGCAAGAGGGGTCTACATCCTCTGATCATGTTTAGGACCCTAAGGCTGCCACTATTTGGGCTTAGAGCCCTAATAACCCTATGAATGCCTCTGTCTAGAATCCTTCTGGGATCCTTGCTGCTGAGACTGTTGACCCTTAAAGGATCTTGCTAAGTGATTATGTTTCCCTTTCCAAGGGGGTCTCTATTGTCCTGACTACTAGGAAGAGGGGTTTTGGTGCTAAGACTGATCCTAAGACTCCTATCTAGTATGGATATCCTTGGCTACAAGTGTTGTCTCAACTGTCTCTTTGAATGTGGTAGGAAAGGCTAGGCGTACTGTGCCCTAAAGAGACATATTAAGTCCCTTAATGAAATGGTGGATACGCATTTTCTCATCCTTCATGTAATCAACATAGGAAAGGAGCTCAAGAAATTGACTCTTATATTGGGCCACTGTGAGGCATCTCTATTGGATATCATAGAACTCCTCTATTTGTCTCTATCTGAAATGCTCAGAGAGATACCTCTCTCAAAATCGGTCTACAAAAGACTCCCAAGCGAGTGTGTCAATACTCACTCCACCTATGGACACCTCCTACTCCCACCAATTGGAAGCCTTCTCTTGTAGGAGATGGACTATAATTTGTGCCTTTAGATTACTCCCATAAGGGAACAATCCAAAACATCGATGTAAACTCTGTAACCAGGCCTCTACTACTGACCCGTCAATGGATCTCAAAACAAAGGGTGGCTAGAGTCGTAATAACTCTTGGATCTCATCTCCAACATCTTTAGGGGGTCTCTCTCTAGCACATATCTCATGCTCGCATTGTATTACAACCTGATGAACTGGCTCACCCTCCTCATCATCTTGACCCTCAATAGACCTGGGTGGGGGACTCCTACTTCTCTCTCTAATAACTTCTCTATCATCTTCTGAAATGTGCTTCCCTTTCAGGAATCTGCTACTGAACTATGGGTAGTAGTCTCTTCTAAATTACCCCAATCAGATTTTGGAGCACATCCAAAATATCCTAGTTCAATTTTTGAGGTTGTGGAGGTGGTGGAGGTGGTGGATCCTCCTGTCCTGCCCCAACTTGGGGAGGTCTACGACCTCTGCCTCGTTGATTAGCTCTGGTGACAACCAGCATCCTATATAATAATTTAAGTTTTGAATGAGTTGAAATGTAATGGGTTAGTTTCCTAATGTCAAAATGTTTCTCTGATACCAAAATGTCATGTCCAAAACTAGGGCAAAACACACAAACAATTTTTTTTTTTTAAACAAAAGTACATACAACTCACAATGGATGTGTTGAGAAAAGGTGGTAACACGGTGATGATAGTCTTTGAGTTGCAAGGTATATTCATAGATTTAATTAGGGTTACACCACATATGGATGTAGAGTTGGAGCATAAACTTGATATACGTGTTACATGAACTCTTGGGTCATGTTGCGTTAACTATGGTTTTATGTTTAACCATGTGTAGTATCGTACTGGTAATTAATTGTTAAGAACACATGTTGAATTAGGTTGACCTAGTATTTACTTTGATTCTTAACCTTTCTTGCCACTTAATCCATTTAAATCTAGCACTAATTCTCTTTCGACATTAACTAATAATTTAAATCTAATCTAATTCTTATCCTACAAAATCAATTTTAATTAAATTCTCCCCCTAACCAAAAATACACATGCAACTATAGTCCATTAAACCTTTGTATAGTCAGAAAATGGAAGCACTTCCATGGGAGACTTGTTTATCCTTTCAAGTAAGTGGTCTGGGGTCATGACAAGCGCCTTGACTGGGTTCCTGGTCTTGACATGGCTTCCCCCCTATTCTGCCTTTCTATCCACCATTTTCTGACCTGATTTCTGCATTCTGGGATACAAACCTGGGTTTCTGGGATTTAGGGATAGGGTCAACCTCCTAGGACCGGGTCAACCTTGACCCTGACCTAGGACAGGGTTGACCTCAGCCCTGACCTAGGACAGGGTCAACCTCGACCCTGTCCCAGGGTCCAAATCCTGGGAACTTTCAGTTTCTAGATGTCGATCTTTGCAAAAGTTGTTTCCCGCTTCCGGGTTGGCTGTTTCAGTTTTTGAAGCAATTGATTCCTAAATTATATTTAATATAGGTCCTCTCCTAGGGTTAAAGGCTTAAATGGTGATTTAATTATCCTATGTAGGCCTCCTTAGAAGATTGTGCCCTAGTTTCATATGAAAGGGAGCTTTCTCCTCTCATTTTCTCTAAGCATCATTACGCAATTGAGAAGGATTTTTAAGTGCAATTCAAGCAAGCTAAGGAGAAATATTTCAAGCAAGCATCCATCCATTCTCAAGCATTCAAGCATCCATTTTTATGAAGGAGATCCATTGGAGGCCATTGAAGGATTCAAGCTACATAGTGCCCTTTTGGTGATCTCTCCATCCACCTTCTTCCAAGCCTCTTCCAAACTCAAGAACCCATTCAAGACTTGGTGTTGGAGATCTACAAGTGATTGATTGAAAACATCCTACATGATACATTCTAAATTCTAGATCCATTTGATGCATACATACTTGTGGATTTATGGATTTGAATCCGCCACAAGGGCTTCCATATAAGCAAGGTGAATTTATGTGTTTACTTTGTTTATCTCTGCAATTTCAATTATATTATAAGGTTAATTCCAAAACAGGGGTTTGACCAAGGCAAACCACTCCCCCACAAAAAAAAAAAACTTTTTTTCTTGCAGGTACAGGTTCGGGACTGTAGATCTGAGACCAGATTTGGATACCCTTTTTGGATTTCTTTCAGACTGTGTGAATAGGGACACTTTCAGAGTTGAGCAGATCAAGTTGGCAAAAGTGGTACAGGGTCAACCTTTTTCAGAAGATGACATCGGATCGGAAAAATATTTCTAGGTTTTTTTCATCTCTGCATTCTGGTTCGATATCAACTATCAGCATTTCTAGAAACAGCCTACAGACCTCAGAAAATAGCATTCTTTGATTTGCACTATTTTAAGGTTGGTACTTCATCTCATCGATTTCAATTCCTAGAACTATCATATACATTCCTTTCTAAAACAAGAATTTAAGATCTTTCCTCTTTTCTCTCATTTCCAAATTATTGATTCATTTGTGCATTGATCCTTTTTGGGTTGATCAATTTGGATCTTTCATTTGTGCATTTGAGGTTGAAAGGAACATCTTATCTTCCCCACACATCACACAAACATCTACATTTTCAAATGTGACCGCTTTTTATATGTTCCAACCCCTAATAGAAAATTCAATTAAACCTCCAATAAAAATGATTAAATTAACCTCTAGTAAAAACAATTAGATTACCCTCTAGAGAAAATTAAATTACCTCTAGCCCTTTTGAACCCATGACCAATATATTTTGAACCCATGAAAAATATATTCCAATTAACATAATGAAAATTAAATTAACAACTAACTATACATTTTAAATTAATCGAATAAATCTATTTCTCAGATAGGCTATTCCATTTCAATTAATTACGTGAAATGCTAAACTATTATTCTAATTAGGGCATATAATAGAGTATAAACTCATTAATATATAATCCATATCTATATATTTCAAATAAAAATTAAAACTATCAATCTAGTAATTAAGCTGCACCATAACAATATATCTATAAAATGAACTACATGATTTAAAATAAAATTTAAAAAAAAATCTATTTTACTAACTTAAACTATCTATTTTAAGTAATTTACCATAGGATAAAATAGACTATAGTTTTTTTAAAAAAGTTGATTCATTTCTATTAAATCTGTACATGATAAAAAAAAATCTATTAATCACTAATCCTAATCAACTAACCTAAAAAAACCTACTAATCCTAACCTATCTACCTAACCAACTATCACATCACCCATCACCCCTATTCCCAAGGCCCACTTGCCAAGTGGGTGGGGTGTGGGAAAACCCAAACCTTTCCCAAGACCTATGAAATTTATGAAGGAGGAGCCTTTCGAAAAGGCATCGCATGTTTCAAAGGGGGTGGGGACCTCACCAATGTTTCCCCATTTCAATGTACATAAATATTAATGTGAAGTCAACCCAAAAAAAGGTAAGGAGATTTCGCATGATGAAGGGGAGATAATCTTGTCAGAAACAAGGACATGTGTAAGGAAGATGGCGCATGATTTGGGGAGGGTGGTGTGAAGCCCAAGTAATATGTTTGCAGCCCCTTTTCATGTAATTTTTTCAGCAACATTTAAGCCAAGTCCCTTCCCTGCACCAAACAAGAGGGGTGAAAAGATAAGAGAAAAGGTATGTTTGGGGCCCACGGGGATGGGTGCAAAACATTAATCCTCCCTATTAATTAAAATTCATGTATTAGCACTAAAGGGGTAATTAGGGGGCAATTAAAGGGGGTTAAGTGAGGGAAATATAAAGGGAATATTCTCTGTGTAAAGAGGGAATTAAATCCCTCCCCATACATTTTCTAGAGAGCAATTTTGCTCTAAAATTCTAGAAAGTGTCATGGGCAATATTTGGTTTTGGCTTCTATTATATTGATTTCTTGATTTTATTGTTAGAGTAGTTAATGGTATACTTTTGAATTATTTTGTTAGTGCAATGTACTATGTGAATTATAAATTGGATATTGGTATTAGTTAATTTTTACATTAATATACTAACTTGTTTGAGTTTCTATTGTTATCAAGTTTATCTCTTCTTTTCAAGGATTGAGGTTGCAATGAAAATTTTAAGGTAGAGTAATGATCCTATTGAAATAGAATTCAGATTTCCAAAGGAAGAATGAAGTATTTTAACTTGACACTTACAATCAAATATATTATAGAGATTACAAGATTCATAAATCCACAAGATTTTAAATGCTATGAAAACTATTACATAATGAATAAGAGTTATTCACATCTTACTTGACAAAGCTTTAAATATGGACATTACAACACTTTAACAAGAAATTAATCTCAATACAAAGGAGTAACCATACAACATTAAAGTTGCTCTCACACAACTACACCAAAATAGAGATTTCTCCCAAGCTTTTTTCACAATCATCTTGACTTCAAAACATGAAAATACATGAGGAGAACCATGGGAAGCTCACCTCCCATCCTAAGTCGCAAGGAGACCACCCCCAAGCTAGGAGGATCTATAGCCAACGGGTAACTATCACACATCCACATACATGTATATAACAACAAGAATTCCCTCCCAAGTTTTGCACAAATGGATTCACCATGAACCCATAACAAGGGGTGAAAGTGGATTTTAATGTAAGAGAATGTCAAAATAATACATTCAAATAAACATGCCTCTTCAAGGATAAAACCACATACATCTTTCTATCAAATCTTCTCCTTATCTCTCCCAAAATTTAGATCAAATACAATGACATGCAAGGGTTCATACACCTTACATTTTTTCCCTCTTCTCTCCATGAGAAGAGACTCTACACTATCATGGAATCCAACTAACCCCTTTCCCCATACATGGCCACTTCTTCCCTATCCAAGGGTGAGTAATGCCATCACACCCTTCACAAAACTCTCATACTCAAAAACAAAGATAAAACCATAAGTAAGAATTCAAACCCAAAATCTCTTTCCCTTACATTACAACATTACAATACATTTCACATATGCAAGAGAATGAAAAGAAACATACAAATCTACTTGCAATAAAATAAAGCACTTTCATGGAAATGAAGACCAACCTTCACAATGTGTTATGGCAAATGAATTTTGAGAAGAGCCCAATCCCTTATCCTTTCTTCATCCAAACCCTAATGTCTCTAAAAGTAGAAAGTGGGTGAACACCCACTAACTCTACCAAGGGCCTCTAAAAAGGCCTCCAACTTCTACCCACCCACACCAACATTAAATTCATATTTGACCCTTAAGTCCTTTGGCTTTTCCTTGTCCCCTATCATAATTGAAAGATTGGAAAAGAGTGTGGGTTTGGGTAAAGATCAAGACTTACTCCATTTTTGAAACATGAGGGAAATGGGTCATTAAGAGGGTTACCTAGGCTACTAGGGGGTTCTAGAAGTGTTAAAAATATTCCTAACACATACCCCTATCACTAAGGTACTAGGATTTTTCTAAATTTGACCCTTAGGACCTCTTTTTGGCCTCTAGAAGTGGCTAGAAAAGAATTAAATCTAAATGATCAAATTGGTGAAACTTTGAAAGTATCTCCAACAGAGGGTTTAATTAGGTTCCTAATGAATCAATTAGGCTTAGGTTTACATTGCCAGCCTTAGTAGACATGTCAATACACAAACACATAATGAGTGTCAAGTGACACTATAAAATGACATAATACAACATTGACATGTCACTAACTACATAATGAAAACACCTAATACATACATACAATTTTATGGTCATGAATAAAATCAATTAACAATGAGGTTCGAACCTCTTCATTATGTTCAACCTTGGCTTTATAGTTTGCACATATGGTTTATTATTGACTCTCTGTTTGATTCCATGGTTCTCTTTCCTGCACACTAAACTCAAGCATCAGTAGTCCAAGATAATAAAATCACATGCAATATACATATTCAATTCATACTTAGCAACATTAATCAATAAGAAGAATTAAATTCCTAATTAAAATTTTCATACAGAAATGTTTAAAACATAATAATTCCATAATCATCATGACATAACATCTATGAAATAATCAAGTCTAATCATGATCCGATCTTCTCATCAATTCACTTATCTAAACATATATAATAAAAATCAAACACATGTTCTAAGTCTAATCCATATCAGAATGTACTCCATACAATATAATCATCATTATAAACATAATATCTTGAGTCTCTATCAGGATAAACAAAAAGTGTATCAATGTATCAAAATAAGTGTATCAACTGAGCTATGATGGGTCATGTTGAGGCCTCACAGTCTAACTCATTCTTGATGCTTGGTAACTTAAATAGACTAACACAACTCTATATTGACTGACACTGTCTAGCTCGGTAGAGTAACTCTTTTCAGTCATAACTTGACTCTTTTGAAATATCTGACTTAATCAATCAAATGTACCAACTCGATCAAATCAATATATAGTATTAAATAACTATATCAACATTACTTCATCATTGTCTGATCTATATTTGTCACCCATTTAACTTCTCCTTCTTATGATATGGCAACTCAATAAAAATTAGTAAATCAATTACTTGACATCAATGACAAAATAATAACTGATCTAGCCATTTCTACAAACATGTATACCTATTATCACTTGGTCTTCATCATCTCCATTAGTTGATTAACACAAGGTGCACACTGTGTGCTATAATTGTGTCACACTTCTATAAATCCTTACATTCAAGAACACTCAAGAATGAGGTCTCAAAAATCAATCCATAGCTCCCTAGACATAGAGTGCAAGGGTTTTTAGAATACTCTTAGCTAGAGATATTAAGCCTATAACCTTGCTAGTAAATCATGCAATGGGAGATTCAATGAAGACAAGGGCAAGAATGTCAATATCCTTAAGAATCAAGAATGAAATGCAATGCAAGCTAGATTAAGATGAATATGCAAGTTAAGCTATGAAAATGAAAGAAAAAAAGTATTACAAAGCCTCCTAGTTAAGCTAGATGAATTAATCTAAAGCATAAAGAAAATCTAAGCTAAGAATGTCATGATAATGCAAGAAATGAAACTATGATAACATGTAGATGTAAAAGTCAAGAATGCTCCAAATCTTAAAAAAAAAGCTCCAAAGTGACCTAGAAAACTTGCAGTATAACATTAGCCTCAAATCCTAAGATATCAAAATGAAGGAGAGAGCTCTCCTTTTATAAGAAATGAGATGAAATGGACCATTGAGATTAAGAGGAAAAAGTCTTAATCAAGGGTGGAGAAAAATAGAAGCTTGATCCTTGTGCACAAATATCCTCC
>MU226380.1:4381353-4404840 GCA_018584345.1 Thuja plicata
ATTTTGGGAATTTGATTAGATGATTTGGGAAATGAATTTGGAAGAAAATAGATGATTAATTAACGATTAAGAAACCATTAATTAATAGATGAAAATTAGTGTTTTTAATGTAAAGTCGCAAGCCTGTACATTTTAGGGTGTCTACACTTAGATACTAATTTTTTTGCACCTACTAGACCTCCGACTGTTGATCAATTAAGAGAGAAATATGAGCACAACTCTATGATGATAGAACTTGATTCTTCACTATCCGATGCTAAATTTGAAGATGTGAAAACATCCACCTCTACAAAGAAAATGTGGGACAAACTCAAGCTAGTACATGGAGGAGACACCACTGTGATGAGAGCTAAAGCTAAAAGCCTAAGAGGAAAGTTTGATGACCTTGGAATGAAAGAAGGAGAGAACATCACTTGGTACAGTAGAAGAATCAAATAAGTTGTTAATGTTATCCATGGAGTAGTAGGAGTACTTGAGGAAGAAATAGTGGTAAGTAAAATTATGAGAATCTTACTGCCTTCTTATGCTATTAAAGTATTTGCAATTCAAAAAATGAGAGCAGTAGAAAATAACAATGTTACTCTTGATAGTTTCATTGGTAGACTTATTTAATTTGAGATGAACAACTATGACAACAGTGTCTTACCAACTATTGAGTCTACATTCAAATCTTCTCTAAAAATAAGAAAATCTAGTAACAAGCACACTATAAGAAATGATAGTGACAGTGATAGTGATGAACAAGAACTTGATGAAATTGAACCACTAATGGCTAGGAGATTGCATAGAGGTAAAGGAAGATACAAAGGTAAATTACCATTGGTATGTTTTAATTGAAAATAAATTAGACATTTTTTTGCTAGATGCCCTAACAAGAGAAAGGATGAAAGAAACAGTGATAGATCTTATGAAAAGAATTTTGGCAGAAGTGATGACCGAGACTACAGAAGCAACCGACACTCTGAAAGAAGAGATAACCAAGATTATAAGGACAAAAGAAAGAAGGCTTGTTACCTGGTTGAGAACAAAGCTGAAAATACTGATACCGGTTCTGATAAAGATGTTGAGGTATTATTGGTTTCTATGAAGGATGATTTAGATGAAGAAGAAAGGTATGTTGAAACTGCACTCATATCTAAAGTTAGCAAAAAATGATGTCTGAATTATTGATAGTGGTTGTACTCATCACATGACTGGAGATAGAGAAAATTTTGAAACTTTTAAATATTATAATGGTGGATCAGTTAGAATGGGTAATGACTCACCTTGCCTGGTTGAAGGAAAAGGTACCATCATGTTGAATAAACTGATCAGATGTGAAAATGCATATTGGGTGAAAGGAATTAACTATAATCTATTGAGTGTTTCACAGTTGAACAACACAGGACACCATGTTGCATTTGACAAAAAAAAAGGCAATGATCTATAATAAATCAGGAAAATTGATCAGTACTGGTGAACAAACAAAAGGTAATATTTTCTATCTTGATAATATTGAGACCACTTGTTTATTGGATAGAAATGAAGACGTTTAGTTGTGGCATAAAATTTTATGTCATGTAAATTTTGACAACATGGTTAAGATAAGTAAGAAAAGAAAAGTAAGAGGCTTACCGAGTATGTCAAAGCCTGACCATGTTATGGGCAAAAATTGTCAAAAAGGAAAAATGACAAAGTCTAATTTCAAGAGAAAAACCTACACATCTAATGATATTCTAGAGTTAGTCCATATTGACTTATGTGGACCAATGAGAACAAAGAGATATTATGGCAATAGATAATTCACTCTATTTGTTGATGACTATTCTAGGATGATGACTATCATGTTCTTAAAAGAGAAATCTGAAGCATTTAAGATGTTCAAATGGTATAAAGCTAAAGTTGAAAAACAAAGTGGAAAAGAACTGAAATGTTTAAGATCATATAGAGGAGGAGAATTTATTTATGATGAGTTCACTAACTTTTGTAATGAGCATGGAATTACAATATATGTTTCTGCACTGAGAACACCATAGTAAAATGGGACTGTTGAAAGAAGGAATAGATCAATTGTTGATTGTGCCAGAACACTGATGATTGAAAAAGGAATCATGCAAACATTCTAGAGATAAGTTGTAATTATTTTTGTCTATACACTAAACCGAGTTCAATTGAAAAAAGACACAAATAAGACACCTTATGAGCTATGGTATGGATACACACTAGATGTGAGTTACTTTGGAATTTTTGGAAGTCAATGTTATATATTGAAATATGATAGAAATGGAAAGCTTGACTTTAAAAGTGATGAAGGAATATTTCTAGGATATTCTACTAAAAGAAAAGATTACAAAATGTCTGAACAAATCTTCTAACAAAATCATTTAAAGTGCAAATGTTAAAGTAGATGAATTTGCTGAGAAAAATGATGAGGAAAGCAGAAAGGAACCAAAATATTACAATATATTTTTCTACATTGAAGAACCTGACACTTTTCCTAAGAAACAGTGTAACACTACCGAGTGACAGAAAAATGCAATCGAGCAACAGGCTACACACACCGAGAATCAAGAAAATGATCACAATGTTGAACCAAGTGATGAAGATCAGATATCTAAACCTATACTTTCTAAGTATGTCAGAAGACACCATCCATAGGACCATATCATTGGATACAAAAGAGCAGGAATGAGAATAAGAAGTAAGTCACTTAACAATAGATGTTTGATTTGTGATTTTGAGCCTAAATATGTTAATACTGCACTTGATAATCAAGAATGGATTAGTGCAATGAATGAAGAGATTGAGAAGAATAAAACATGGACATTAGTACCTAGACCGAGTGACAAAAATCTAATTGGCACCAAATGGATTTTTAGAAACAAACTGAATGATAATTGAGAAGTCACAAGGAACAAAGAAAGACTGGTATGCAAAGGGTATACACAAGAAGAAGGTATTGATCACTATGGAGAAACCTTTGCACTCGTTGCTAGACTAGGAGTAAGAATTATACTTTCTTATGTTTCTTTCAAAGGATTCAAAGTATACCAAATGGATGTTAAATCTACATTCTTGAATGGAATACTAGAAGAGGAGGTATACATTGAACAACCTGAAGGGTTTGTTGATCCTAACAAGAGGAACATGGTTTGTAAACTACAAAGCCTTATATGGATTGAAATAAGCACCGAGAGCATGGTATGAAAGAATTCACTCTTATCTCATTAATATTGGATTTTTTAGAACAAGTGATAACAATAATCTATATTTGAAAGGAGATACTAAGGATAAGATTTTGATTACTGAGATATTTTTTGATGATATCATATTTGGAGGTAATGATATGCTATGTAATTCATTTGCTCATGAAATGAGAAAAGAATTTGAGATGTCAATGTTTGGAGAGATTAAGTTTTTTCTTGGTCTATAGATTCTACAACAAGATGAAGGCATTTACATCATACAATCCAAATACATCAAACAAATTCTGAAGATATTCAAAATGAAGGAATCCAAACTAGTTTGAACACCTATGGAAACTAGATGCAAATTAACAAAGGATGACAAGACAACTGAGGTAAACTAGACCCTATACCGATCTATGTTTGGTAAACTTATGTATGTTGTACACACTAGACCTTATATAGTACATGCAGTTGGTATAGTTGAAAGATTCTTTGCTAATCCTAAGGAATCACACATGACTATTGTTAAGAGAATTTTGAGCTATCTGAAGAACACCGAAGACTATGGTTTGTGGTATAATAAAGAAGGAAAATTTGAGCTACAAGTTTATACCGATGCTAATTGGGCTGGAAACATAGATGATAGAAAGAGAACTACTAGAGGAGCATTCTTTATGGGTGACATAATTGTCACATGGATAAGTAAAAAGAAAGGATGCATCTCTCAATCAAATGCAAAAGTAGAATACGTGGTTGCTGCTACAAATTGCTCTAACATTGCATAGATCAAGCAATTGCTGAAAGGTATGAATGAGGAAATTCTTGACCTAGTAATTATCTATTGTTATAATACAAGTGTTATCAACATTTAAAAGAACCATGTGATGCATGCTAAAACAAAGCACATAGCTATTAAGTATCATTACTTGAGGGAAAAAGTACAAGAGAAAGAGGTAATACTGGAATATGTACAATCCAAAGAACAACTAGTAGACATATTCACCAAACCACTACCAAAAGATACATTTGAGCACTTGAGGAATAGTCTAGGGGTTTTTCCCTTGTCTACTGGTCATTGAGCTCACTAGGAGACTACATCAGCCTACACATTATCAGAAGATTATTCATGTTGATACAAGCTGAGATATGGACCGCAATGACATATCAATCCACTAAAGGGACAAAAAGCTTCAAAGGGAGAAAAATATTGTTGGCTACTATAGAGCTGAATATTTTGTTTGGCATTGTTGTAAAAGGGAGAGAAGGACACAATGAAATATCTATCATGATCATACAAAGGGATAGAAATATTTAGTCAAAGGGAGAAATGAAATATCCATCAGGGAGAAGAACATCAAAAGGGAGGAAAGATTCAATGAAATAACCATCCATTAAATGGAGAGAATTGGAGAAAGTTAACACTGCATATCTATCTAGAAAAAAGGAGAACAAATTTTCTACAAGAAAGGGAGAGACAGGAGCAGAAGATAGAATTGCTACATCTATCCATTGAAGGGAATGAAGAAAGGGAAAGCACACATCAAGAATCAAATCTGAGCTAGAAGAGCTCACCGAGAGTCAGGTTTTTGAATTGGTTATACAACAATAAGTTTGGTATGATATAGAATATTTCATATTGTGTTGCCATCAATGCCAAAGGGAGAGATTGATGAAATATAACTAATTAAATGTTTGAAGATGATAAGTTGATGATCACCGAGCTGCAAAAGTGAATGCTGACACTAAATCACTTAATGTATTATATTTTCATTGATGTCAAATTGATATGGTTTGAATTGTCATATACATATTGTCATAAACTTAAAGATCCAAAGTGACAAATTTTATGTGGTTGGTAAAACATAAAAGTTCAGTATACACTAAGTGACAGTAAACACCGAAGGACAGTGCACACCAATGGATAGAGAACACCGAGCAGTTCACAGTGTATACTGAGCACCGTAGTAACCAAGCAAGTGGTTACCGAGTAAGAGCTATTTACTGAGCATAACTAAATTTTTTATCGAGTACAGCTGGAGTCAATGACCAAGCTAACTGAAGTTGATCACCGATCAGAACTGAAGATAAAGAATGAAAAAAACACTTAGCTGGAAGGAGCTATATTTATATTGACTGATTGATTGCTTTATTTTCAATGATTAGTTAAACTAAAGCATTAAATATATTTAAAGCATATTTTATTCACAGTTATCATGGAGAGATTTGTGGAATAAAACTAAAGCAGAGCTTTACGGATTAAAGAAATCATGTCGAGTTTTATGGATCAAGAAGTGATCTACGAAAAAAAAAAAGGATGTTGAATGGGAAAACATGTCTATAAAGAGAGACAAGTAATTCATTATGAAAAGAGAGGAATTTTGAATATAATTCTGGTGAAGATAGAAGTCTTCATGCAGATCTATTCATACCGGCTGAAGAATAAAGCCAAGAAATTATACAGACACCGAGCAACAGAGGACAGAGCATTCACTGAGAAAAAGAGACAAAGAAGAGAGAAAAGGAATGGAAGAGCATATTGATCAGAGAGGTATTATTAGACTAACAATAGATCTTAATATCTGCAAGTTAAAGTTGTATTGTGAACAGATCATTTACTATATCAATTTCACCATTGATTCAAAAAATCTCTTAACCAAGTGGGATTTAACCATCCTTATTGTATTGAGATGCTTAAGAGCATCAAAAGGTTTTCTTGTTGATAACATAGTGAATGCTAGGTCAAAAGATAAACTATTATTTTTGAATCCTCTAACAAGGTCACACTTAACAGTGTGTTTGTAACCTTTAACAGGGTTGGCTCTTCACTGAGCTCACTTTAGAAGAATGAAAATTTTGGGTTACCGGTCCCAAGTGGTTTTTCCCTTAACAGGTTTTCCACATTAAAACCCATGTGTCAAATGTGTATTTCTTTCATTGCATTGATAGTTTGTTTTACACCATACTAAAACTGGATTGGTCAGTAAACACTAAGTTTAATTGTTGCTACTCGGTAAAGTCTAGAAAAGATAAACAATATATCTTACCAAGAAGTATATATTTGTAAAGTTATTTAAGGCATACATCTTGATGGACTGAAACATAACTAGAGGATATTATATTTTAGAGATATAATTTTTGGTTGGATCTAACTGGAATTATTTTTAAGGCCACTGATTCACCCCCCCCCCCTCCTCTCAGTTATTCTAATAGAATAAACTCTTAATTTTACATGTACCTTTCATTTCATCTTTTGGAAATTTTTAAAGTTTTGAACACATAGCATAATTAGGAAGACCTCATTTTCTTTTTAACAAGGGTATTAGGCCTATGATCTCACCTTTTAAAGGTGATAAAAATGCCAAACATACCTAAATTCCATTAGATTAAGGGTCTAAAAATAAATGTCATTTCTATTGTCTTAGGAGAATAAAGGTAATAGGGATATTATCTCATCCATTTTAGGGTGATTAAACTCCTAAACCTACCTTTATCTCATTTTTCTTTAAGTATTGCATTCATTTTCAAGCCATAGTGGGCATGCCTCCTAATATTTTCCTTAACAAGGATGGTGAGAGGGACAACCCAAAGTGGGATACAAAACCGCTTTAGCCATGGCTATCCAACCCACTATAAACAAATGTCTTCATCTTTAATGAGGTGAAGGACAAAGAGAAATTGTATAATATCCTTCTTCAATTATTCCTTGTAGATTGTACAAAACCTCCCTGGCATTGGTGGGAAGCTCTCATAAAAAGAGGTAAAAAAAGGATCTTTGAAAGGAATCCTTATTGAATCTTGATTAAATGCCATGCTTACCTCATTATCCAAGGAAAACCAAAATGTCTTTAGGTAGCTTATTTGTATAAATTTCTTTGTGCAAAACTTGTTGAAACATTACAAGAACATAAACTTAAGGTTATAGTTGTTTTTCTTTTGAAAAGATACGTGCTTGAGTGTGGTTGTTTGTTATCTTTTTGATACATTTTTGAGTAAAATTTCTTCTCAATAGGAAAGGTTTTTTTAAAGGAAATCCACCATTGATATAACTTCAAACAATTTGACCATTTATATTATTAAAATCAAATCACATCGAATTACAAGTGTTGTCAAAACATCCAAATCCTTGATTTTTGAAAAGTTCATCAACAGGGATTACATGTCATTTTTTTAGAACCAGTGAAATTGAGATCTATCACAAGTCTTAATCATAGAGATAGATCTTTCTCTATTACACTTGATCTTATGACACACTTTAATTTTGATCAAAACATCATTGGAATCTTAACATATCACTTGTTTATAGTAAGCTCAACCAAGATATTTTAAAGAAAACCTTAACCATGGGAAAACCTTGACTCAAGAAGTGATCCAAGAGTTACTTTCATTGCTAAAAAAAATGACAAGATCTTAAAATTTTGAAAAAACTAATAATAAAGTTACATTGAAAGGAGTAACATTTCAAGAATAAGTACAACTTCAACATGAAAATCAGCTTAAATCACCCACAAAATCAAACAGATCAAGTGAATCCAGGCCCAAAAGTGGATCAAGTTAAATAAAATCAATCTAACATGGAGAATATTTGGGTAACATTCACGAAATTCATGACACTAAAAATGAATATAGAAACACCTCCAATCCTGACCATGAGGAAATAAGTGAAGAAAAGGTGAGGGAAGCACAAAAAAACCCCACATTTTTTGAAATGATGGAGAAAGTGCTAGGAAAGGATAAGATAGGTATTTCATGACCTTAGCTCAACTAGAGGTTAAAATACCTCATGAATACAATGTATCCAAATTAAAAAATATGAGGATGAGTTTAACCCTCTAGGAGTCTTAACTAAACATATCCAATTCCTTTAAACACAATTGGATAATATTAAAAAGGGAAATTCTACAAAGCAATTTATGATAGAGGGCATTTGTCCTTTTCCCTTTGACAAGAGTTTATTCATGATACCTTTCTCACCTAATGTGGTATTATCTAAAATACAATAGATATATGGGTACAACTGACCCTCAAGACCACATTAGAGAATTTTGCACTTTGAGCATGGAATTCCTAGATGAACCAACATATCTCATGAGATTATTTCCTAGGAGCTTAGGGAGCAAAGAAATGGAGTGGTTTTCTAAATTAACACCCAGGATTAAAACATTTGAAGAATTGGTCTCTAAGTTCATGACTCAATGCTCCTATAATATTGAGCATGAAGTAACCATGCTATATTTATGCAACACTAAATAGAAAAATGGGGAAGCATTTTTAATTTCCTACAATATTGGAAAAAAATCTTTGTGAAATACCCAAGAAGTGTACCATAAAAGGAGAAGATGGACATATTTAATAACAATTTGAATAGTCAAATGAATTATTGGATACAAATATAATGTCCTCAATCCTTTGAAAAAGTGATTGAAAATAACATCAAGATAGAATATTCTTTGGTAAAGAAGGGTGAACTTAAGTTACAAAGATAACAAGGCTTTTTCAAGCAATAACAACAATTACAATAGAAATTCCTCAACCAAAAAAAATAATGATAAACCTAAGTTTTGGTTGAAAAACAACAATAAGAACCTAGTAAATGATGGAGTGGTAGAATAAAACAATATAAAACCTAAGACATTCTATCTTTATAGTAATTCTAGCCACCAAATAAATAACATCAATCCATGCAACAATAACTAATTAAAAAACAACAATAATAACAATAGCCAAGGAAACAAACAACCAAAACCACCATTTATGTCCCAATTTACTTCACCGCGAAGGAAATTCACTCCATTGGGAGAACCCCTTGAGAAGGATTTAAGAACACTTATTGCAAACAAAATCATAACTCTACCTAGATCAAGAGGCTTTGAACCCCAAGTCAAACCCTCATGGTGGAATGAATCGCATCATTTTGAGTACCATTGGAACAAGGGACATAAGACAAATGAATGTATGAGATTAAAACATGTGGTTCAAGATCTTTTTGACAATGACTCTATTGAGGTAGATGTACCTACAAACAATGAAGATCATACAGCTTTCAAAACTCCTTTCTTAAACCATGAGAAAGGTGAATCTTCTACTATGAACCAAAATAACATGAAGAGAAAAAAAAAGGTGAATTTTTCCCATACTTGTGACAATAATCCCAATTGTTTATCCAGTTTTTAAAATACCATCAATGTCATAGTGCTGAAAGGTAAACAAGATACAGATCCTGTCAATGTCATCACTAGGGGGGAAGCATCAAAAGTCACCTTACAAGGAACCTCCAACAAAACAACTCGGCATATTCCTTCATCTTTTCTTTAAAAACACTATAACCTAGTGGATCAACTTCAAAAAAGACCCCGACACAAATATCAATTTTAGAGTCGCTAAAACTTTCACCATTGCATAAAGAAATTTTGGAAAAATCCTTTGTTGATACGACAGTCCCTAAAAATTTGGATGCAGAATAATTTCAAAACATGGTTAGTCATCTTATCACACCACCTTTCCTATCCTTTTCTGAGAAAGATTACATGTCCTAAAATCATCCTCAAAATTTTCCCTTACACATTGAAGTCCTAATTCACAAGCATAGAGTCAAAAGAGTCTTAATAGATGGAGGGGTTGGTTTAAATATATGTACTCTGAACCTTGTTAAAGCATTGGGATACTCTTAAAATTTCATGGATCTAAAAAGGAAGGTAACAATAAAAGCTTATGATGATGAGGAAATATCTTCCAAAGGCATGGTCATTCTACCAAATTGAGTGGGGCCTATTCAAAAGGAGACATTTTTCCAGGTACTAGACCTCAATTTGACCTACAAAATATTGTTGGGAATACCATTGAGTCATGAAATACAAGTAGTTCCTTATAATTATCATCAATGTTTAAAGTTTCCTTATTTAGGACAAGAAATAATAATCAGTGGTGACCTTAACCTTTTCCAATATTTCAATAATTTCAAACCGATTGTGGATTCCTTTGTACTACATAATAGTGAAGTTTCCACATCAAATTCATCCTTAAAACAAGATAAAGAAAAACTCCTAGTACAAGGTTGTCATCCAAAGATAAGGAAAAACATGATGTCACTAGTTCAAAAAGTGAAAATGATAGTTCATCCACATCAAACAAGGGTAAAGAGGGAGTTGCTATTTTACATTCAAATGATGAAAATCTTGGATCCTCTAATTCAAATGTTGCTAGCCCAGGAAAAAAAGAATCAAAAGTTACTAAGTTAGAAAAGGAGAAGGAAAACGAAACCAAGTATCAAAAGATGGATTCCCTAATGAAAAATTTTGAGAAAAAAAATTGAAGATCATTCACAAAGGGGTGGGAGAATAATCCTTATCAATGATCAATTTACCAATTTATCCAAAGTCTCATACAAAACCCTTTGTTTCAACATACCCAATATCTTCTCAGAAATATAATGACAACTTTGTAAGAGATACTACATTAGTTGAGGTAGAAGAAGATAATAACCTCCTAAAATGATTAAACAAAGATGAAGATGAAATAAATGAAAGGGTACAACATATTGGCATTCCCACACATCAATATAGGAAAGGATTTGAAATAATGCAAAAAATGGGTTACCAAGAATTGGGTCACCTTGGGAGAAAAATAAAAGAATTATTAGAACCTATAGAAGCTACTTTCTAGTTTAATAATGAGAAAATTGGCATAGTTTATCTTGAAATGGGATATTCCAAAAAGAATCTTCCCTACATCCATGAGAATATTACAAATTTAGAATCATATAGTGATGATGATTCAGAAAAATGGGAATGAGATTCCTTATCCGAAGAGTCGACATATCATGAAAAGAAAGTTGATGTGATCCACTTGTAGACATCTAAATCAAAGGAAACACCAAGTTTGAGCTATGAGTGGGTAGGAGAGCCATACATACCTGCACTATTAGAGAGACAAAGCTCTAGGTTTAATTTACAATAGTTATATCCATAATGTGCTCACAAATACTCTAGTGAGGAAGAAATAGATCCAAACTCTATGGACCATCTTGAGTAAATGCATGTCATTGACCTTGATGATACAATGTATGAACAAAATTATAAAAAAGTGAGGACATTAACTCTCATGGACCTAAATCATCTCAACGATTCCTTACCCATTATCCATCCTGAACTCATTGATTAGGATCAAATTGAGCTAAATAAAATAGACATCTTTCCAAATGACTATTCTACTGCCATCTACCTAAATGTGGTTGATCCATCTTCCATCAAAGAATCATATCAAGAGGCAGTGAAGGGGGAAATTGTCAAGTTTATTGGTCACAAAAGTTAAAGAAAAAATAAAATATCTAGTGGTGAAAACCACCATGTGGCAGTACTAGATCAGAAAAAAAAAAAAGTAAAAATAAAAGACATATCTGAAGGTGAAAACCCAATTGAGGCACCTACGGATGATAAGCTTGAAACTTTAACCAAAAAATATGAAGAGAGGTCATCTATATTGGTTGAGACAATAGAGAAAATAAACATTTCAACCGAGGAAGAGCCTAAGATAATCAATTTAGCAACATATTTGTCTCAAGAGGAAGGGTAGTAATTCATCAACTTTTTCAAAGAGAAACGAGTCAATTTTGCATGTTCATGATATGATAATATATCAGGGTTATACCCAAAATTTGATAATGCACCATCTCAATATAGCTCCAGGAGTAAAATGAGTGAAGCAAAAGTTGAGAAAAATGCACCCACATGTAGCTTTTTTGGTTAAAGTAGAATTGAAGAAGCTCTTGAATACTGGTTTTATTAGACGTATTGCATATGCATAATGGATTTCAAATATAGTACCTATTTCAAAATATAATAAAAGTGTAAGAATTTGTACATATTTTTTATATTTGAACAAGGCATGTCCCAAGGATGGTTTTCCTCTTCCAAAAATTGATATAATAGTGGACCTCACAGTAGGAAATTATATGTTCTCATTAATGGATGGATTCTTTGGATACAATCAAATAAAAATAGCACCCAAGAGTTAAGATAAAATTGGTTTCACTTGTGCATGGGATACTTTTTTTTGGAATGTGATTCCTTTTGGTATCAAAAATGTCGGTGCTACATACCAAAGAGCTATGACAACCATTTTATATGACATGATGCACATATTCATGGAAGACTATGTAGATGAAATTTTAGCAACATCTTATACAAGAGATGAAATTTTGGAAAATTCAAAGTAATATTAAATCCCAAAAAGTGTGCCTTTGGAGTCTAATTAGGAAAATTGCTAGGGTACATTATTTCTGCCAATGGAATAGAGGTAGATCCAGCAAAATTCAAAGCCATCATGGAAATGAGAAAACCAAGAAAAATTATCCAATTAAGATATTTTCAAGGAAGGTTGCAATCCATAAGGAGGTTCATATCACAATTGGAAAAAAATTGTCATTCTTTCACCCAACTGCTACATAAAGATTCTTTCACCCAACTGCTACATAAAGATATATTTTTCAAATGGCCTAACAAATTTGAGGAAGCCTTTGATCTTTTAAAGAAATATTGGATGAATCCTCCTACCTTAATGACTCCAATATCAAGGAAACCTTTGATACTTTATATATCAGCAACAGAAAATTCATTGGGATTCTTATGAGCAAAAGAAGATGATCAAGGAAAAAAAAATCAATCTACTACATTAGTATAAATTTTATGAAATATGAGCTCAACTATACCTTAATATAAAGGACATGTCTAGTGGTAGTTTTTGCTTCCCAAAAACTATGATATTATATGCTAACACATAAAATTAAGTTAATTGCTAAGATAGATCCATTGAAATATCTTCTTAGTAAATCATCCCTAACAAAAGGTTAGCCAAATGGGTCATGGTGCTAAGTGAATTTGATATAGAATATGTAGACCAAAGGGTTATCAAAGGATAGGTAATAGCAGATCAACTAGCAGAGGCTCCATTATCAAGTAAAGAACCTATACAAGTAGAATTCCCGGATGTAAGGATTCTTACCATTGAAACAAAGACATGAAAATTATACTTTTAAGGGTCATATACTCAACATGGCTCGGGGGAAGGAGTTCATTTCATCGCACCTCAAGGCTATACAATACCAAAATCATAGAAATTGTTATTCCCATGCACCAACAATATAGTAGAATATGAAGCACTTATCATTGGAATAAAGATGGCCTTAGAATGGAGAATCACATAATTAGAAATCAATGGAGACTCTCAATTGATCATTAATAAAATTGATGATGAGTACCAAACCAAAGATGAGAAACTCATGCCTTAAAAAAGGATGGTTGATGATTTTAAGAAATACTTTGTATTGATCACATTTGAGCAAATACCAAGAGTTGAGAAAAAAGAAGAAAATTCCATGGCTACACTAGCTTCACTTCTACAAGTACTTGATTGTAATGAAAGATATGAATTCTTGGTGGAAGAATTGATTAAACTTGCATATGATCATCCCAATTCCCAAATCATTTTCCTACTTGTGGGTCCTCACTCTACTTTGTATGGTCCCATATTTTACACATACCTCAAAGATAACACCTTACCCTTGGATCAATCCTAAAATGAAAAGAGAAACCTTATACACCAAGCCTCTCATTTTACCCTTATAGTTGACACATTGTATCGAAAAGATCTTGATGGGATATTACTTAGATGTTTAGAGGGTGAGAAATAAAAAACTAGCTTACAAGATGTTCATGAGGGCATTTGTGGGTCACACTCAAGTGGTTTTACCTTAGCTAAGAAACTCATTAGGATGGGTTATTATTGGCCAACAATGGAGAAAGATGCATACCAATTTGTGAAGATTTTCCAAAAGTGCCAATACCATGGAAACCCGATACATATACCAGCACAAGAGATATATCCATTGACTACACCTTGGCCCTTTTCTCAATTGGGTTTTGGATTTATTGGGATGATCTATCCTCCTTCAAACAATCACAAACACATTATAAATACAATAAAATATTTTACAAAACGGGTGGAAAATGTATCTTTATAATCAACTACAACAAGAAAGAAAATTTTCATGTTTATTTTGAATCACATAGTTTGCAGATATGGTATTCCACATTCCATCATAACAAATAATGGGAAACAAATTAAAAATAAGGATATCAAATATTTATGTGAAAAATTCCATATCATTCAACATTTCTCTTCCATTTACTATCCACAAGGTAATGGACAAGCAAAGGCTTCTAAAAAAACATCCTTAAGATCCTTAAGAAAATAGCTGATGGTTCAGGAAGGGATTGGCACATTCAATTAAATCCAACACTTGGGCTTATGGAACCAACATTAGAACATGTAATAGAGCTACACCATTTTCACTAGTGTATGGAGTCAAAGTAGTTTTATCTTTGGAAATAGAGATTGCATCACTTCGAGTTTCCTTAAAGGGAATATGCACAGATGAAGACTATAGAGTTTCTAGGTTGGAAGAAGTAGAATTTCTTGAAGAACATCAACACTAAGCATATGATCACTAAAAAATATATCAAATGAGGATGTCAAAGAAATACAATAAAAAGATCAAACCTAGAGAGTTTTAGATTGGTGACCTGGCTCTACAAGAAAACCCAAAGAATCAACAATAAAGGGAGAAGAAAATGAAAATTTGAAGCAAATTGGCTAGGAACCTTTATCGTCACATCATCCTATGGAACAGGAACTTACAAATTAGCTACATGTGATGGAGAAGAATATGATGAAGCCATAAATCACATTTATATTAAGTTCTATACATGATCAGTTGAAAGAGTATCAGATAAAAGAATATCAGATGAGAGAGTATCAATTTGTCCAATAAAAATTGAACCTGAAAATACATCCAAAATAGTAAATATAGATCCTGAAGAAAGAAAAAACAATGAAAAAATCAAAAATACAAAAAAAAAAGTTGAAAAAGAAAAAAAAAGTACCTTGGTGAAAACCTGGTAAACAGGTGCCTTGGTAGAAAAAAAATGAAAAATGAAAAGAAAAAATGCAACAAATTCAAGTAGTGAAAACTTGGTAAATAGATGCTACTTGCTAAGCTCCTTTATCTATCAAGCATTTGCATTTCCACCATCCTTGTATATATCCAGTTGCATTTCTTCAGCCATGTACATAGTCATAATAAACCCCCAAAGTTACATAGCACAATCATCCAAGAAATATTTTCTCATGGTTTGGAAATGGTCTTAGACTGTTATCATTGTCAAAATCCAAACTAGGGGAAGAATCCAAACTTTGGTAGATCGTCATTGAAAAGGATATAAGCAGCAAACAAACACACTTAACCAGGATCAAGAATCATGATGTTTGAGCTTTTCAATCAATCCAAATCATCAAATTTCAAACATCTAACCTTTCAACCATAATAAAAAATAAACACATCAAAATCAAATTAAAACATCAAAATCAAACAACTTGAACAAAATCAAAATGGAGGAAATGGATTAAACATTCTATTGAAAACTATGGATTAAATAACAATGTCAAAGAGATTCAAATGTGTGTTTCTTAATTTTTGACATCATGTCTTTTTAGAAACTCAAGGATGTCTTTTGATGAGAGGAGTGATGATGAAGCATGATATTTTCTTGGTTTTATGCTTGTAAGATTAATTCAAAGAAGTATGCAAATCAGTCTTAAGACATGATCATCAAAGAATCATCGATGACATTGGCATATGAAAGCGATTAATTCTTTGTATATTTATGCAAAATAATGCCTTGCCCATTTAGATTTTTCATATCTTAATGCCAGGATTCACTTGCAACATTTAATCCGATGAAAGAAGCATTCATATCACCATGGTTGAAAATCTAACCAGTGAGGGTTTTACCAATTTCAGCGATCTACCAAAACTCTCAGTGATGAAAAATTGCAAAATAAATTGATGAGTTGAAAAGTGACAACAGTTTAGTTTCATTCACATGTTGCATTCATATTAGATTAATATTGAATTTATAATCATTATGGGATTTCTCAAGGGGGGGTAAAAATTTAATCAAAGTCAAATCGTCAAAATTCTCCTTTAGGTGGAATATATTGAACTTTTAAAACAATTCATTTTCATAGATATCATTGCATATAAAGTTCACTATCATTAAAGGCATTAAATCATTTAGGTGCATCTTAAGTGAAATCATTGCATTAAGTACCTTCATATCAATTAGATTCATTTCACTTACATTAATTGCATGGAATTAATCATCATCATTAATTACATTGCATTTAAGTTAGGTACATATTAAAAGAATTTCATTAATCATTAAATAAATTTGCATTACATTAATCATTATCATTTAAATCATGTAGTTTTATTATCATTTAGTAGAATTGCATATAGGTTCATTCCACTTGCATATCAAAATCATTTCACAAGTTCGTTAATCAATTGCATATCATTAATCATTATATTAAGATACATATTAGGTGCACATCTCATAATCATTATATAAACATTAAAATTATTATGTACATCCAACATCATTATTGCATATCATAAGCATTGCATCATCATAAGCATGTCAAATCATTACATTGCATCCATAAAGATCAATCATCATATAAGCATTTATCCATACATTATCCATCTAAGTAATGCATTCATTTAGGTAAAATAAGTACATCTACATTTATGCATCTGTACAAGTAAATATTCATATACATCAAAATCTAAGCATCTATGTAATTATCGCAGTACATCCATACATGAGCATTTAAGTCAACTAAGTACATCCATATATCCTACATAGAACATACAAAAACATGCATAATAGAATCATATAGAACTTCATCGATCTGCATCATATATATAAACCATCAAAATATCATAAAAGTCCAATATATCATAACATCAAAAGAGAGATAAATCATAAATATCAAGGAAAGGTGAGAGTATATCAAGGTGTTTATCAAATTTCCATAAACAAGAGTCCATAATAAAAGTACATAATCAACTGTCAAAGTGTATACATTATCAATGTGAGATCAAATGGTACATCAAATGATACATCAGTATGCATATAATCAAATGAGGGAAAATCTAGCTCTATCCATCTCCAACCCCTGTATCCCCACCTAAACCTAAAGCTGGACCACCACTAATGCCAATATTTGGATCATTCCAGAGGCCTGGATGATGATGGACCTTCCTGTGTAGGAACCTAGCTTCTCTAACTAACTTGTGCATGAATCTGTGTCATCTATGTAGCTAAAATTTGAATAATACTCATAGTCAGAGCCATGTGACTCTCCAAAGGTAGTCATAACTACTTGCAATACATGTATATCTTGGCTAGGTGCGGGAGGATCCACGTGAGGAACTGGAACAGATGGGAAATTTGGCTAAACCTGAGGACCTTGTACACCATGGCGACCTAAACTTGGACCTCAACCAACTCATCCCTAAATCAACATTTTCCTCAGTCTAGCAGGTATATGTCTCATCTATCTTGCAGGAGCATGTCCACTTAGTGTAGATCATGGTATAAGTGAGCTATAACACAAAAAAACCAAAGAAAAACTCATCAAATGTCCAATCATATCCTCTAAAATACGTCCCCATCCAACTGTGATTCAGTGACCACACCTATCAGGCATAAGAAAACCTCCAATTAAATTTTCCAACACCGAGGGAAGTGGTTCATAATGTTGTATCATCATCCTTCATTGAATAGTCTAATCTTCGATGGTAGTATCAACAAATACTCATCAACAATACTCGCCATCATAAAAATAATCATAATAAACCTGATATCCCATAGTAGGAATCTTGAGAATCCTATACACATCCTCAGGAGTGATGGTCATCTTGCCATCGATAAGTGGAAGGTATTATGGTTTGAGTGCCATCACTCAGCCAAAGAAGCCAATAGACCCTTGTTCACTCTAAACTGGGGTATCTCAAGTAAATACCATAACCCACATTGCCCTATGAAATGTCTATTAGCATCACTAAGATTATGAATCATATCAAAAGATATGGATATAGACCATGCACTACTATTTTCTGAAAGGAAACCTATTTTTAAAATAAAAAACAATTCAGTCCATCAACATCATC
The DNA here is from genome assembly GCA_018584345.1 of Thuja plicata. NCBI lineage: Eukaryota > Viridiplantae > Streptophyta > Pinopsida > Cupressales > Cupressaceae > Thuja > Thuja plicata. The sequence goes on from MU226380.1 coordinate 4,399,591, forward strand.
AAAATTGATCATCTAATGGAAATCAATCAACCTATCATCTAATTTCTCATTTTTTATCACATCAAATTTCATTACTCTAGATCTTGAGGACGGAAAATCAAATCTATCAAACCTATCAACCTATCTAATTGACATCAATACAACCAAATCAACTAGATGATCTAGACTGACATCAAATGCACTTGATTTTCAAAACAACAATATCAGGAACATCATCAATATCCATCAGATCGTTAAAAGAAGCAACGACATTGAGGTACTAAGTTGAAAATGCAAAAATTGCCAAAAAAAAATGCATAGTCTTTGTTTTACCAAGCACAGGTGCTAAAACACATAGGCACTACACAAAATTGTGTAGGTGCTATTTCAATTTTTATAGGCTCTATAACAAAGTATAAGTGCTATTTCACATCATAGGCGCTAAAATAAATTGCATCTGTACTACAGAAAATTACAAAGTGCACAACCATCTCATAGGCGCTAAAAGACCTATTGTAGGTGCTAAAACTAATGTAATATGCCCTAGTTTAGGCACTGAAACAGACCTCATAGGCACTAAAAGAAGTTTTTTTGGCGATAAAAACTAGGCATAAGTGCTAAAACCATGAAAAAGGGTAGAAAACAAAAGAAAATTGTGCCTAAAAATAAAAAATCTCACTACGAATCATAAAAATTTAAAAACAAGAGCTAAATATTGAGACATATCGGTGCTCTGTAGGCTGGTGGATGCTGGAATCTTCTTCCCTTCTTGAATATGTGCTCCTAAATAGGGACAACCATTATTTCAGTTGCGAAGGTAAAAATAGCTCAAAGAGGAAAATGACAAAGGAGGAGAGTAAAAATGAAATGGTGAAAAAGCGAATTTTAACCCTTATATACCTAATTTTGACCTTTTGAAGGGATTTTTTTTCTTTTTCCTCAAACTAGGTCCTTTTCTTCACCATTTTTTACCGGGGCATTTTAAATTCAAATTTTGTATCGGGAAACAAATCAAAATTAGAATTATCACTAAAAATTCTAAAAATTCTAGAAATCATCAAAAATATTCAATAACATTTTGATTCATTTCCCGAGAGGATATACGGTCACCAAGACATGAAATCAATTGAATCTAGGAAATTTTAAAAATTGAAACATGGAAAGTTGAAAATTCAAAATCATCATTGGGGCATTCAAAACAATCCAAATAAAAATCAGGGATCTATATCGATATTATAAAATCATAGAAACAACATCAACATCATCAAAATTTGCATCTTAAAATCAAACATAGGACATCAGGTATTATGTCATCCAAATATGTACCTTGATCAAACATCAAATCAGGTACTAGACATTGGACATTAGGTATTCTTTGAACCAATGTGCTTTGGATATTGATTCAAAGAGGGGCATTTGTATACACTTAATATTGATCAACATCATTCAAAGAAAAAATCAATCAAATACAAGCCATTTTGAATTAATTAAAATCAATAAATCAAATAACTAGGTAATTGAATTAATCATTTAATTACATAGTTCATCAATTGAGTAAATTCAATTTAATAAATCAATCATGGCTAAAATAATGAATTCTTTTGAATTAATTAAATCTTAATATCCCCCACCCACCACTACATGACGAAAAATCAATCAACCAATGGGAAAGAGGAAAGAAAACACATGGATCACCAGAAGGCTTTTCTATCATGACCTCTCAATCTTAAGGATCAATCTTGTCCCTCCAAATGAGACACCTCAACAAACACAACTCAACCTTATTCCTAATCATGGTTACTTAACTCACCTCCTACCCCTTGGTAAATCCTATAAATAGGAGGTATAATTAAAGGATCTTGGAATCTCGAATTCATCCAATTTGATTCAAGCATCATAGCTATAGTTCATTTGCGTCCACTATCTTTAGAGGAAACTTGGTAATTGCGTTTAGTAACATCAAAATAGTGAATTCTCATGAAATTTTAGGAGGATTTGAGAATGAGGATTAGCTTAATTTTCATCATTTAACTTGGCTTTGCATCAATTCATCATCTTAGATCATTAATATTCTCATTCTTGGAGTTGTCATGTTTAGGATTGCTTTGCAGCTAAGAGCATTCTTTTAGTCCTTTTAGCTAGAGAGCCATGAGATGCTCTCAATCGTTTCAATTTTTGTAAGACCCCTCCTCTCCCGTATCTAATAAAATCTTAACTTTATGATTATGTTTCTTTTATAAGAAGATTAGAAAGATTAAAGTTTTGAAATGAGATGTAATATGGAAATAATGCCATAAGTTTTCCTTGCAAAATTTAATGGGAATTGTGCACACACATACATTATTACATGTGATATGGTTAGTAGATTTTAGTAACTTTCATTATGATGTCATAGTACATTAATACATACATTTTGATTGGTAAAATTAGATGATTATTATGATGATGCAGTTAATCATTAATTTCATGATAATTGGCCTTACTCATATTGAGTTATGATTTAGAGTAGATTGGAAATAACCGAAAGTTAAGTGATCAAGTGGATTATCTTCATTAACTTATTTTGACATGTGCCTTCAGGAGGGATAATTGTTGATATGTCAATAATTTCCATGATAATTTAATTATGATTATATTATGAAAAGATGTTAATTTCATGCTATATGCTTAATTGATATTCTTTCCATGCAATATATGTGATTATGCTGGACTACTAATATTCGAATTGAGATGTGCAGGATTATTGCCATAGATATTATACACAGAACTAGAACAAGACCTATGTGTAAAAGTGAAGCCAAGGTTGCATCTAATGAAGAGAAAAAACCTCATTGTAATGTGATTTATTTCATAATTTTATATGCTTGAGTTTATGTCAATTGTAAATTGAAATTTTGTAAATGCCTAAGTGGACATGTCATGTGAATTTTTTGTTGTGGATTTTGTGGTGTCACTTGATACTTTTATTTTATATATGTGGCAATGACATGTCCATTTGGGGATGAGGTGTTGAAACCAAACCTATGATATTACCATGTGGGATCCTCATGTAAATCACTTGGTTAGTGAGCATTTAGTGTGATCCAAGAAAGAGGAACCCGTAAGTAAAGTTAAGGTGAGTTTTTGGAGGGTTAAACTAACACCTAGGGTTGAATTAAGGTCCTTTTTGAAGGCCCACTTGGTATACCTATGGGTAAGGGTAATTTTTAACCATGGGACCACCTAGGTATGTGTCTTGAGCCCTTCCAAAAGTTGGTTTTCCAAGATGGACAAAAATTAGCTTTTGGAGAAGATGGTCTTGGGCAGACAACCTTCCCAATCATGTGCAAGTTACTTTTTTCTCATTCCCAAGTCATTTTCTAGTTCCAATTTTTGGAAGACCAACCATTGGAAATTCATGTCTTCTTCCAAGAGGGTTGTTGTAAGTGTGTAGAGCATTTTTAGTGGGATCTCCAAAGACTTAGAGCTTGTTCACCCACTCTCCAACTTTGGAGAGAACTAAGAAGTTTAGAGAAGGATTAGGCCTTGGAGCTCTTCATCAAACCTCATTTTCCCATAGATTGAGTAGAGCTTGGTTACACTTTCTCCAGTTTTGTTAGGATAATTGTGTATGAACTCTTGTAGTTGAATATGTTGTGAAGATTTTTTTGTGTTTCTTTCATGGTGGTTGCAATGTCTTTCATGCTTGTTGTTTTGGAAGTGCAAGGCCAAACTCACCCTTGTGAGGGAAGAGTATCCTTGGGGTAAAGGTTTATAGGATAGCCTAGTGAGTGTAGAGTCTCTCCACATGGAGGAGAGGGATGAGACAAGGATTATGGGTTCCTTGTTGCCATTTTTATTTCGGGGCCATAGGGGAAGTTTTGGCATGTAGCCATTTGGGGGTCATAAGAATTTTATTTTGGGTTTGTATTGAAATGAAAGAATGTGGTTTTGTATTCCTTGTGAAGGCATTTGCATATCAATATTTTTTCATTCTTCTCCTAAGTACTTGGTCCACCTTCACCCCAGTATTTGGGTCATTTGAGACCCTATGTGTAAAGCCTTGGGTTGGGAGTTTTGTATTGGATTGCTTGCTAGATTGTTGAGAATATGTTTTGGGATGTTTTTATCTTGTTTGGTTTCTAGTTCTCCTATCTCGGTGGTGGCCTTGTAAAGGTCTAGGATGGGAGGTGAGCCTTCATGGTCAAGCTTCTTGTATTTGTAGGTTTATGCGTATGGATAAAAGGAAGAAAAGATGGTGTGGAAGAAGTGATTCATGTGTGAGTACTTGTTGTAAAATTTCATTGTGAAAAGCTTGGAGTTCCATTTGAAAACAAAAAGGGGTAGAATATGCTCATTGCATTCTTCATGTTGAAAGAAAAAAAGAAAAGTAAATATGCATTTGAATATTAGGAAAATGAAAACTATTGAAATTTGGTTTTCTTGAATATGTAGTTATTTGCATTTGAAATTGTGTACTCAAAATAAATTTGTAATATGAAAGGATTCCTCATTTAAGCATTGCTATATTTGGTTTTGCAAAGAAAAAAGATATACTATGGTAGTTTCTATATTGTTTTTTTTTTTTTTTTTGTTCTTGATATATATATTGAATTAGAAAAAAAAAAATTTATGCAATTCTATTTTTTATTAAATATATACACGTATGATGAAAGTAAAAGAACTAAAACTCATCATTATGACTGCAACCATAAATGTTAGGTATAGTTGTATTGTGTAATATTTATATATAGGATATATGTTGTTGTATAGTCGGAAAATGGAAGCACTTCCATAGGAGACTGGTTTAGCCTTCTGAGTGAGTGGTTTGGGGTCATGAAAAGTGCCTTTGAATGGGATCCTGATCTTGACATGGCTTCCCCCCTGTTCTACCTTTTTGTCCACCATTTTCTGACCTGATTTCTGCATTCTGGGATACAGACCTGTGTTTCTAGGATTTAGGGATAGGGTCGACCTCCTAGGATAGGGTCAACCTCGACCCTGACCTACGACAGGTTCAACCTCAACCCTGACCTAGGACAGGGTCGACCTCAGCCCAGACCTAGGATAGGGTCAACCTTGACCCTGTCCCAGGGTCCAAATCCTAGGAACTTTCAGTTTCTGGATGTCGGTCTTTGCAAGAGTTGTTTCCCGCTTCTAGGTCAGCTGTTTCGGGTTTTGAATTGGTTGATTCCTAAATTATATTTAATATAGGTCCTCTCCTAGGGGTAAAGGCTTAAATGATGATTTAATTATCCTATGTAGGCCTCCTTAGAAGATTGTGCCCAAATT
>MU226380.1:4407026-4417983 GCA_018584345.1 Thuja plicata
AAGAAAGGAGCATCTTATCTTCCCTTAATCACAATCACAATTGCAAAATACAATCAATCAAATTCAAGTAAGTGTGAAGTGGGGTTAAGGAAATCAACACAAATAACAATTAACAATTCAAACCCTCCCCTTAAACCACATTTTTCCTCCTTTACATTTTAGTAACATTCAAATCACACATTTTATATGTTACAGTTGTTTATAAATATATATACCCAGATGTATATATATACATATGTATACATCAAGGTATATACATATGCATATACATATAAATATAAAAATAAATCCTATTATTTTCCATATTAAATCATACATGCATGCTGGTGTACATATAAATAATATATACCCATTATATAGATATACATGTGCAGGTGTTGGATGTACATATTTTTAAATATATTCAAATATAAACTTACTCTTATAAGAAAATATATATAATGATAGGTTATTATTTTATAAGTTTTATAAGTTTTTTTATTTATTTATTTAATAATATGTGTTTCTACCTATGTGTGTGTGTGTGTGTGTTCAATAATAATAATAAAACATTTTTAAAAAAATATAATAATTAAAAATATAATAATAATAAAATAATTGGGTGGGGAGGGCAGTCAAAACCCTTCCCCTACGAAGGGGAAGGCTCGTCCCCCACCACCACCACTGGCGGCAGCTGTAGTGGCTATGCTGCAAGGGCCCCAGCCTCATCGTGGGTGCAACAGGGGGCAGAACCCCCGCAGGGACCGCGCCTCATCGTATGCGGCTTGGCTGCCACAGGGGGAATGGAAACCCTGAAGGGGCCATCCCCCTACCATGAGTGGCATGGACACCACAAGGGAGTGCCTCCCCCCTCTCTACAACTTTTATAAAAAAATAAAAAAACCCTTCTCTTCAGAACATCTGATCCTACATAAATATAAAACCCGTGTGTGTGTGTGTGTGTGTGTGTGTGTGTGTGTGAAGCATTTCATCTTCAAACATGCATATTTTCTGCAAAAAAAAAAAAGAATTCTCCATTGAACCTGCAAGTCAACAAAAATGAGAGAGAGAGAGAGANAAAAAAAAAGAGAGAGAGAGAGAGAGAGAGAGAGAGAGAGAGAGAGAGAGAGAGAGAGTATCGCATATGGGGTTTTGTAGAAACCCTAAAGAGGGTTTGTGAAAATAAATTTAAAATATTGTTGTGAAAGGCTTGAGGAGGGAATTCTTATTAGAAATATATCCATTTTAGGAAGAGAAAATTTAAATTAGAAGTGACTTTTCTTTTAGCTAAAGGGGATTAATTATTTAACTAAGTGAGCTTTGAATGGAAGTGAGAACTTTGGTTTTAAAAGGGTATTATCATAATGTTAATATAATAGTGGTTAAAGCACCTTGATTAATAAATTGAATTGCTATGTTTCCTTTAAATTTAATATATATACATTATTATAACCTAATGGAATAATTCATTAACTATTTCAAGTTAAATCATAAATAAATAAAGGATAAGGTAATAGGTGAAGGGAATAATTTAAATATAAGGGCAATTAAATAGTGACTTGTAATAAGTGGATGTTATATAATAGTTTAAATTAAATGATTCAAGTATTATTTCTATAGGGTTTAATAATTATCTGATTAGGATCTAGACAATTTTATTGCTAAAGAGAATGCTTTAAAAAGATGAACTAAAAGAAAGGAATGGATATAAAACAGTAAAAATATGCTCAGAATAAAGAGAGAAAATAGAAGACAAGTTTGATAACAGAATTTACCAAATAGGCTACGTCTCCGGATTTGTCTGAAGAATGAACCAATATATTATCTTTCAAGAACTGGGAATCTTCACAGGTTACAAAAATTAATCAACTTCCACCTTACAAGAGGCTTTCAGAAAGTGACTCCACCTATGTCCACACTTCCCACATCGGAAAAATGTTCTTACAATGAAAAAAAGAAGCTTCATAAAGCTTTTACAAAAGAAACTAATACAACCTATGCAAATTCTTCACCAAGTTACAAAAATCTCCTTCCAAGATTACTTGGTTTCAAGAAGAATTGGTTGTCTTTTTTTCTAAAAAAGGCCATCACACCCCTTTTATATTACAAATTTGCCCAAATTGGTATAAAACCAATTGATTTTACAATCTCCCATTTTTAACATAAAATCTCCCAAAAATAACATACATCTTGAAAATCCCACAAATATAACCCTTAGAGTATTTTTCGGTTAACTTTTAGAATTTAAAGATATCGGATCCGAAGTTGTTGAATATAAATTTATCTAGAAACGAATCACGAAAAAATCAGCTAGATTATGTCAGACAAGATAATTTTTGGAATGGGAGGTCAATGGTTCAAACCATTGGCCTGCCATTTTCTTTTCACATGTTGATGTCATCAGGTTGACCAGTCAACTATCTTTGACCAAGCATAACTTTTGCGTTTGGACTCCATTTTTGACGAAACGAACACCATGGGAATCATTTCAACAAGCACTACGCGATGATGCCACTTTTCACCAATTTAGATTAGGTCAAATTTTTAACCTTTTTATAGGGCCAGGTACAGGTTTGACCAAGCTTTGACTGAGTTCTTCAAACTAATACCATTTGTAGGAGATTTTGGAACACTTGTATTTTCAGTGAGAGATCCACCTAGATCAAACCTTCTAATTAAAAAGGCTTTAGGTCCTCCAAAAGTGTATACAGTAGAACCTTTATCTCCCTCTCCCTAGATCTCAACTCTGTTGCCACCTTCAAAGCTTCACTACAGTGCTACTACTAGATCCACCTTCGACAACTGATACTGACTCTAGTCCTAGTTCAATCCTGGTTATGCCTTGATACCATGCATTCAGCCCTCTTAGGATCTTACACTCTCACAATATCAAGAAAGCATGCAATTCCATATCCGCCTACTAGGGTCGTATATTTCAGCAATGCATGGTTAACATGATCGTGCCTATGATCATTTCTACCCTCTTTCACTTCGGCCACACTAGGACTTAAAAAGGAATGCAGTTCAAAAATGAAACTTGAAAAACCATAAAGCAAGAAGAAAAATTTGAGCATGGTAAACTTGTCACTCTGTACTTCTTACGAGGGTGGTTCACGTCTACATTCCAGTCTAGCCAACTTCCTAGGCATCATTTTGATGCTCCTTCTTGCTTACAAACTGCACAAGTGATGAAAACTATGCCTCGGCTTGAAAATATTCCTTCACCTATGTACTTCAGAATGGTTGATTAAAGGTTACACCATTAAGCTCCATATATGTCTGCATGAGTGAATAAGCCATGAAAGAAAACCTTCACAAACATAGGTCAAGGCTTCAAGCAGATAACTTCAAGGCTTCACATAGTCATTCTCTACAACTCTAAGTCTGGAATAAGGCCATGGACATGGCTTGCAAGGGAGTTGGTCATCATCTGATTGAGTCTTTAAGCAAAGAATATACAGGTCACTTCTAGACCATTCTCGCAACTCTAAGTCTAGATATAAAGATGATCTATCCATCTTTTGCAAAGTGCTCTTCTGAAGAAACTTTGCACAAATAAATCTGCAATAAGAAGTTACAAAGTATTTTTCCCTTCTGGATTATAAGAGATATGGCTTTCAATAGCCTTACAAAATCTCATCCATGGGATTATACAACTTCATCTAAACATATTTACAAACAATTTTATTTTGATTTTTATTCTCAAAAACACACTAGCTTATCAACAATATTTACTATACTTAAAAAGGTAAAAATAACACACAAGTTGATATAACTAGTTAGAAGAGAGATATTCCCAACTCTTATAGGGTTGTTTAAAGGATCTTCCCTTCTTGGGTTGCCCAACCTTTTGCTACAATTCCTCTTGGACTGTCTCAGGAGCAGTGGAAACTATTGGCACTGTATGTGTCTCTACCTCTAGTATTATGGTTTCTGGTACCACCTCTGCTCCTGCCTCAGCAACTATTTTCTGACTAGATTCTACAACAAACCTAGGTGAGTGATGGAGTTATGGATATAGCTTCCAACACTTTTCAATACAGTGCCCACTTATCTGGAAGTGAGTGTAGTAGTTCTAGATCTTCTCATGCTTCTTCACCTTCTTCTTCGGGGAAAAGTTATCTTCACTCCCATCATCATGGTTAGGAGTGCACACAACCAAAGTTTCCTTCTTCAAGGCTTTGTATGTCTCACTGGTTTCTCCATAGCCCAATCCTTGTTTCTGATGCCTTTGATTTTTCTCTATAGGATGGATCACGCCTTATTCATGGATGCCAAGACCTTTGCCACTATAGCCCATTTTAGTCATCAACTTATTGCCAATACCTTTGGTGTGCCTTTCAAAGCCTCCAATCACAGAGTTATGATCACTTTCCTCCTCTTGTTCTGATGCAGAAGATTCTTCTATCCAACCACTTTGGTTGCCAGAAACATGGGAAATTTTTAGGTACTCCATTTGTTGACAAAAAACACATTTACTAGTGTCCTTCCGACTTGAGCCATAATTGGCCCACTTGCCATGACCACATGCCAATCCCTTCTTAGGAGCATTTGTAATAGGCTCATCCATGGATGATGTAACTAAACTATCAAATGGAATGGTCGGGAGTATGATGAAGTTCTCTCTAAATGAGGGCACAAAGAACACATGTCAATGTTCTTAGATCTAAGAGGACTCCTCTTATTCAGCTCCTTCCATAATATCTCATGCAAGTTATGCTTCTTCTTGTTAGATTCTTCAAGTAGCCTTCGAAGCTTTGCATTCTCTAATAGAAGGCGTTGTTAATTAAATCATTATTGTTTTAATTATCCAGTCACCTTTTTATCTCTAGTTCATTCAAGCTAAATTTTAGGCATATAATAATTAATTCTTTGTTAATTATTATCATGCAACCTAGGTTTCTCCTCCTAGCACTACAACATTTGGGGTAGAATTTCGATGCCAATTTGCAACGGCACTACCATTTGTGTGTGATTTTTGTGTTTTTTTTCAAGTGCCCCCGACGATGTCATACTAGCAACAGTATTGTCATAATTTTGACACCCACGTGATTATAAACAAAAATAAAGAAAGGCTCATTTCTAATTTTTGTGATCGAGCTGCGTGACGAGGGCCCTAACTATGGTAGATTTGGAATCTCTTATGTTGTGAAGCTTGAGCTCGATTTGGAAGCTTGGCATATGGCAGCCATGACTTGAGGTAGGCATTCGAGGTTTGTCTTCTCATTAACTCAAATTCATTTTGATGGCATTATTTGCATCTTTGCATTTGGAATGCTTGATGACCCACTAGCTTTGAGAGCTAGGGCATCATTGCTATTACCTTCAAGGCATTATGTGAAGTGTTTGATGTCTCTTTATTTTTTTTGCTGTTGATATTCACTACGTGGTACTCCCCGTTTATGCTCATTTCATGAGGAAATGTCTTGATGGCTCGCGGGCTGCAAGCTAGGGCATCATGCATTGTTTATGAGCTCATTGTTTAATACTGGCATTGTTTACATCTTTGCATTTGGAATGCTTGATGAACCATGAGCTTTGAGAGCTAAGGCATCGTTGCTATTACCTTCAAAGCATTGTGTGAAGTGTTTGATCTCTCTTTATTTTTTTGTTGTTGATATTCACTATGTGGTACTCCTCGTTTATGAACATTTCATGAGGAAATGTCTTGATGGCTCGTGGGCTACAAGCTAGGGCATCATGCATTGTTTATGAGCTCACTGTTTGAGCACCACATGACCCTGCTACTGTCATGGCACCGCGTGGAGTATTTAGGCATTTGATTTATGCTGATATTGATGCTCACTGATTTTGCCATGCCCGTGAGTTGTCTGCATCATTGATTGGCATTATTTTATTATTGATGTCCCTATTTGATTGGCCAATGCTCTGTTTGTTATATTTTAATAGTAGCAATATAACAAACAGAGCACCAGTCAATCAAACGGGGACATCAGTAATAAAACCATACACTTACTGTTTTGAATTTGAGCTCGGGCATCATGCAATGTTATTGTTGGCATTGCATGCTTGTTGATGTTTTGCACCATATATTGTTTTATACACTTATGGTGTCATTTTTATTGAAAGAATTCGAGTACTTGTGCATCTTTGTGTTCATGGTTTCCGATAACAAGAACTTATGAAAATGGTTTAAATCATAATACAATCACTCAACCAATTTGAGGTTTGCATACAAATAGAAAATGGATTATAATTTGTAAGAAAGGTCTGTATGAGGAAACATGGGTTGCAATTCATTGTCAATCAACAAATGAAAAACATAGTAAGCTTGAATCCATTCAATATCCACTAGGGCTAACTTCAAATTGGAAACAGCTATTTGCTGAGTGATTGTGTTTTAACTTGAAGTCACAACCATTGTTTCAAACCAGTTTTTTTTTTGTTATTTTACTGAGCTTAATACAAAGTTATCCTTTAAAGAATTCACATTTATGGTGACCTCAGTTTTGCTAAAATTCTTTATTCAAGATCTGATATTTATCATTTTAACAAATAATCCTAGGCAATTTAATTTTGAATTTTAACAAAGGTGACAAGAGCTTCCAGCAAGTAACATGTTCCGCCTGCTTCGTGTAGAAAGAACAATTATGAATCATGCTCTCTATAACACAATTACGTCATTCTTGTCAAATGGAAAAGTAACCAAGGGGGTTTCTCTTTTCATGCTTATATCAGACTCAAAGATTGAAGTTAATCATTCCTAAATCAGTATCATTACATGAGGTGTTTACAATTCTAGTTAGAAACATGATACAATATGAGCAGGATATCGTGCTAGATACCAGGTGTTTATTCATCAGTGTCACTAAATGTTTGCCTCCTTTGACTTGATCGCAAACATTCATGTTCTTGAAAATATGTGAGACTGGACATGCCTGTAGATATTTCTACAGAACCAGCCCTATCTTTCATGGCAGTGGGAACATGGTGTTCATTAAGATATGGAGAAGAGTGCAATAGAGGCAAAATAATGTTAGCAACTTCCTGAAACAGTTAGGAGAGCCGCAATATCTATCATTGCAGAAGCAATCTTCTGCTTTATTGATATAAGAATTTTATTAGGGGAAGAACAACTCTAATCTTTGACCTTAACACATTTAAGGCATCCCTTAATTAGACCCAAAAGCCTGATCCAACCATTTCAATCGGCCAGCTGAAGATTTTTTCATTCCTGGAGAGAGAAATGTTTCCTCTTTATTGCAGATGCCTTGCCTACAGAGCACCATGAACGTCAATATTTTCTTTTCCTTTGCCATTTCCATTGCAAGTCGTGACAGAAGCAGAAGCCTTGGGAGGCAATTTTGAATCTGCATTGTTACTCCTTTGAATATTGTTATTTGGTACGCTCTACACATTATGGGGTACAGAATCTTGCACAGTTGACACTATTGATGCCCCTTGGGATTTTGTTTTGGTGGATTCATACTTTTGAATATCATATAGGAGTTCTTTCTGAAGCTGCTTGTCTGCTACAAGTATTTCATCTATTTCATTCTTGTACTCTTTTAATATCATGTGTAAGAAATCCATCAAGCAGCCTATCAAATAACTATTCTTGCTCTCAAGAAACCTGAAAACAACCTTATTTTTATCAAATAGAATCTCAAAATGTAAATTGATGACTGGTTATTTATAGCAAGAAAGCTAAAGGATTAAGAATAAAATATTACTTATTGCATACCTCTTGCACTCTATGAATATTGGAATGGCATTTTGTATTAAATTTTTCTTCGCTATCTGTGTAACAACTCGTCATTTTTCTGTAGCAAAAGCCACTGCTCCACTTTCTTCTTCCAGCTCCATATGCTCAGCCCCTCCACCTAATCAATTAGCTTGAACGTGCATCTCTTTGCATGCTAGTATTTGTAGTGCATCCTGAAATCAATGATTTTCAGTAGATAAAATCCAACAATGAAAAAGTGACAAACAACAGTGCATATAGTTCCAAACCTCATAAGCATACCTGAAGTACACATTGTGCATCACCATCATCAAGATTAAGCAAACCATCAGTTGCAGTAGCAAGAATTTTTGCACAGAGTTTTGCTGAAGTTGCCAATAGATGCTCAGGTGCCATCTATTTTAGTAAGGAAATATAGATGTGCATGTGTTTTGAGGATATTGATTCATTGCTACCTCTGTGAATAAAAAGAAACTATGTGAACTTTAGCTAATCACTAAATATCTTACAAAAAAGCATTTTAATCACATGTTCCATATAGTGTTCTATTTTAATAAGCAGCCATAGATTACCTTAAAGAAAACAAACGGTGATCACTCTCTGAGGTCTGAAGTGTCTCACTGTGACCAGCATGTGCATGACAATCATTCAATATAAAGATAGTCTCAACAAAAATATTATATGCCAGAAGTGGTGCCTTCGCTGCAATACAGATTTATTTATAAGTATTCTACAGACACTTTTAAGTAATCAAGCATTTGCGAGAGAAAAGTTACGATTTCCCACTATTCTTATTGTAAAAGGCTCCCAAAAAGATAATCTGCCAACCGTTGGATCTTTTCAAATTCATCAACAAGAGTTGAAAGGAACCGGTAAAATAGGACCCCCTTCCACTTGACATAATCCCTCTGTAACAACACACATTACAAACTGTAAAACATGTACAAAAATGACAGAAGAGTTAAAATCATGAATCTAATTTTTAAGCTCTTTTTTACTAAATCAATGCAACTCAAAGTATATAATGGTTCTCGTTAAGATTGCATTCTTTTATTTCTTACTTAATTGGAAAGTTGCACAATGTCTTTCCTGCACAATAGCATACATGAAATAACCTTGCAAGGAGTATGAATGGCTGCCTCCTTAGAAGCTCACATGGATCACGAAGAGACTTTGTTAACTTGGGAATGCATCTGTTGCAATATGAAGTTAGTAAATTGGGATTCAAAAATTTCAATAAAATACAATAGCATCATTAGAATTTGAAATTGATAAATGAGATGGAAATAATACAATGTCACAAGTTTGGCTCCATATGGCTCATCGCAAAAGAGATAGCGACTCATTTTTTTAATATTTATTTTATATAGCTTGGAACATAATTCCTGAGCTGTAAATAAACATTTGTAAACATCCATCTACCCATTCTTACCTTCTGTAAATTTGGGAATATATTTCATCAACTTTAACCAAAGATAAGTAGATGGAAATCTCAACTATTTTTATGTTCTACATTGTGAATATAATTTCCAAGCTTTAACAGTCGATCAACATCTAATCCATTGTGCAATTTAACAAATTATTTTATTGATAACAAAATTTGAAAAGTAGGAGATATTTTCCACAGCAAGTCAAATTGTGATATTGCTATCAGGATTCAAGTGTGTAGTTTTTGAGTCAAACTCATTGATCCATGTTTCATGAGTAGTGGTTCACAAGAACCCATCTCTCATGAGTAGTGTTCCATTCATTCTCATGAGAGATGGGTTCTTGTGAACCACTACTCATAAAACATGGGTCAACGAGTTTGACTCAAAAACTACACAGTTGAATCCTGAAAGCAATATGAAAAATTTTAAAAAACCAATTAGATTCATCTGAAATCATATGAATTAATTATTTGAAAATAAAGTGGCTCATATGAAATATCTAGTTAGTGAGTACGAAATGCTACTTGTCTGAAATTGGTAGTTTTGCAAAGAAGCTTTAACTACTTCATTTCTCCATGAATTTCTGACTTTTGACACCTAAAAAATACTTTATGTGCCTTCCAAGTTGTATTTCACATCCAAAATTAGTTCAAAATATTTAGGATCTTGGTTCATGTCTTTAGGGATTAAATATTTGTTATTGGGGTTAACAAGAGTCTCTTGACACCGGTTTGGTGGCCTAGCTCAATTGGCAAGAGCTTCCTATGGTAAAGTACAAGGTCATGAGGTCTAGTGTCCCCCTAGCCCACGTGGTACAGGAGGACATGTCGTGCTAATGTCACCAGTCACGTTAAAAAGTTTACCCATCGCACTATAATTTATAGGGGTGCTATACACGATTCTTGTAGCCTAAAAAAAGAAAAAAAAAAGTCTTGACACCATATAAATTTGACCTTGATAATGTCCCCTCCATTGGTTATGCTTGATCATGACTGCCTTGTGTTGATGGGCATGGTGGGTTACTACTGTGGATGCATCATTTGGAAATGATGCCATAGCAAGACCAGATGGAACAACAACATCTGGTGTTGTTGTTGCACTATTTGGATGATGCAGTCACAACAGTGTTTCACCAGGTGATCATAGAGACATAAATGCAGCCACTTACTTCTTTCAGTGTCGATCTCCTTTCTGTGCTTAAAAAAATGTAAATGTGGTGTGTTTTTTTAGCTCCACCTATTATCCATGCATATTCTACGCACTTGCACGTGCATTCTCGATTCAGAGTGGGAAAATCTTATTTTGGATGGGAGGGAGAGAAGCCAAACACATAAAGAACATGCACATAAACACGACAGTTGAGAAACATAAATGTAGATATGACAATATCTGAGGAACATAAACGTGGATGTCATGGTCACAATTGTTTGGAGACACAACATAATTGAATGGTATACCCAGACGATGCAACACAACCACTACTCCTCTGGTTCCAAGTTGACACTGCGGGATCCAAAAACCATAGATAAGGAATAAATTTAGATAGCGAAGGAGGGCTGTAACGACCAAAATAATACAGGGTCCCTATATTGTTTTGGTTGTTATGGCCCTCCTCCTCCACTCTCTAAATTTATTTCTTATCTATGGTTTTTGGATCCCGCAGTGTCAACTTGGAATGGGAGGAGTAGTGGTTGCATTGAATCGTCTGGGTATACCACTCAATTATGTTGTGTCTCCAAACAATTGTGACCATGATGCCTACATTTATGTTTCTCAGTTGTTGTGTCCCAGGACCCCTTATGACCCTTTACGATCCCTAAGAATACATCTTAGAGGTCTTAAA
>MU226380.1:4418033-4451594 GCA_018584345.1 Thuja plicata
CCCAGGACCCCTTATGACCCTTTACGATCCCTAAGAATACATCTTAGAGGTCTTAAAGTGTTGTAAAGGGTCATAAGAGGCTCCTAGGAGGGGCCATATGAGCTTCCACCTTCACGTGGTTGGCCCTCTTAAGTAGAGAATGTTAAACTATTCTCGAAACAAAGAGAAGCTCGATATTTTAAGGTCTCACTCCATGCACGACAAATATTTATTTATTTTTAAAATATAGCATATTGTCGCAATTTTGACAGTATCCAAAGAATGACCGATGCCAAAGCACTACATGCAACGTCCAGATGTCGCAATAATCTGACAGCTGGACGTCGTCTGTACAACATATCCGTCGCATACCCGTCGGTTGCGACACTCATAATGTGTAATGACGGCATGTTAACCATCGTAGCCGGTGCATATTGTGACGGTCAATATCGTCGCAATAACAACAGACATAACAACCATCGGTGATTCTAACACCAACACTGCAACACCAGTTTGTGTCGCTTGCCCGACGGGTTAGTGTCGAAATTGCGACGCATAGCCATCGAAAAAATACTCAAATGTACTAGTGTGGTTTTCAATCTCCTTTATAGGAATTGATCTCTTTGTAATTTGTATTCTCTCTCTGAATGAATATTTCATCTTTCAGATCATTCTGAGTTTTGTCTCCAATCTTTGCTTTTGTAACAGGTTATTTTTTATACAATGGATGTTGGTGGTTGAATTCTATGAATTCTAACATGGTATCAGAGCCTTGTTGTTACAGCCCGTTCTTGAGTTTTTGAAGTTTTTAGAGCTCCGAGGCTTTCAAATCTTTTTCAAGTATTTTTGTGTGGATCTAGGGGAAATGTTTTTGGTGTACTTTGAGCACAAATTGACCTCACAATTGCACTCAAAATGCCCAAAACCCCTATTTCCATATAAGGCATGACCATTTTGGCCGAAGTTGCATTTTGAGGCAAAAAAAAATTGCATTTAGGCCCCTGTGGCATGCAAACCGAGACAGTTTTTTTTGTTTAAAAAATTGGGGGGCAACAATATTTTTTTTGGATTTTTTATAAATAAAAAAATTTGCAAAAATCTGTATGTTTGCATGTTTTTTTGAAAAAAATTAATAAATTTAAAAGTTTAACTTTTGTGGGGGTTTGAACCCCACACCACCTGCACAAGGGCATGCGATGGGGCCTCCCCTCTGCACGGCGGCCCATGGTCGCACTACGCCCAAGGCACTAAAGGGTTGTGGCCCCTTTTTTTTACTTTTTTTAAAAATATTTTTTTCAAAAAAAATATATTCCAAATCATTTTTTTAGTATTTTTTTTACAAAAAAAACATATATTTTTTCTCTTTCATGCAACGTCAACACCTAGTCAGCATTGATTTCTCCGCCAAATTTGGCCAATTTTTCAGCAATTCCAGTAGATTTGGTGCTATCTCCAGATTAAGCAAAACTTCGCCAAATGTAGCAGATATCTCTTCAAGTCATTTTTTCTTTTAAACCTCTTCTTGGTTTTTTGGCTCTAACTAGAGAAAATAGAGGCCTTTTTTGGACTTCCTTATATCGTCGGAAAGCTCTTTCTGAGGCGGGCATTTTGGCAGAGGTTTGATTTTTTGATTTTTTTGTTTCACTAATTTTTTCATTCAAAGAGAGAACTTCTTTTCATCATTTCCAGGCCTCCAGAGTGAGCATACGGACTCTATTTTTTGCTCACGAATAGGCATCAGAAAACTCTTGACGAGATCTCTTCATATCTGAGACTCTTTTTTGGAGAAATTGATTAGGTATTTTTCCATTTAATCTGAAACATTCATTGCATTGTCTCTCCTTATAATGGCAGATTCAGCATTAGTTCAACTTCTCACTCCTCACAATTTCCATGTATAGAAAATCTTGTATGACTCAACTTCTCCGGTCACGTGGGTTATGGCCTTTTTTAGACACCATTCAGACAATCTTAACTCGTCCTTTCAAGGTCATACAGCACAGGAATAAGATGGATGAGGCCATGGGTGTGCTTTCTCTACATGTTTCAAATAGTTTTCTCTTCCATCTTGATGGGTGTGATACCCCTCTTGATATAGAGAGAAGTCTCAGACTCTCTTTGGCACAGTCAATGAGTTTAGGGCACTTCAGATTGAGGCCGAATTGACACCATTGGGTCCTAAGACATTTTCTTCTATTTAGGATTTCTTAACGAAATTCAAATCTATCATATCTATCTTGCAAAGTTGTGAAAAGAATAAAACAGATACAGAGTGCATTTATCTGATTCTTTCTAAGCTTCGTGGTCCCTTTCAGATATTCTCTTCTACCTTTCATTCTACCATGGATACTTTGGGTCCACAATTCAACATTCCTACATTTGATGTGTTTTGTGATCGTTTGACTCATGAGTAGGCAAAGCTATCTCAGCTTGATTCTCTCACAGGATCAAAGATCCATGCATTGGTAGCTCACCCATCTTCATGGAAGTCAGAGCATAAACAAATATCACCAACCACAGAGTCCAGGAAGGATTCAAATTCTCAGCACTCCTTTGGCCCACCTTCTCCCAAGGGGGGGGAATCGAAGACAGAAAGGCATAAGTGTGCTTATTGTACAAAGCCCAAAAATGATGAGTCCCATTGTTATGAGAAGAAGATAGATGGATATGCAAAACAAATTTCTGATTTGACAACTCTTCTTCAGAAGAGTAACAATGATATTTCTTATTCTACTTCTCACATGTCTTCTTCTTCATCATCATTCCAAACAGATGGATGGGACAACGGAAATGGTCATGTATTATGTGCAACCATTATCCCACACTCTTCTAGATGGCTACTGGACTCAAGTGCTTCACACCATATGGCATCCTCTCGGTATTTATTCTCGTCTTTTGAGGCTTCTCCTACCTCACATATTTTAATGGGGAATAACACTGTTATGAATGTATGTGGGAAAGGTTCTATTGACATTGATGATGGTGCATTCCATGATGTGCTATGTATTCCATCTTTGTCCTCTAACCTTCTCTCTATCTATCAGATTACTCACAGTGGGACAGGGAAGACAGTTGAGTTCACTCCAGATTTAGTACACATCAGAGACAGTGAGACATACAATATTGTTGCAATAGGGACGGTTGATCATTCTTCTCGCTTGTACTCCTCTCATTTTGGTCCACCATCTCTATTTTCGGAGAATAGCTCTCCTTTTTCACAAGAGCCTATTGAGGTGAAGTCGGGTCACTTGAACTTATGTGTTGTTCCTTAGACCAGTGTTGTGACTTTTACACCTCCACCTCCTATTGAGTTTACATATGTTCAGCATGATTCCTCTTCAGCATTACCTGACATCATCGCTCCATGCATCGATCCACCTAGTCCAGTTGTTGAGGACATATCAGAAGACATGCATCTCCTCTTAGATGATAAATTCAACACATCTATTGGCCCACCTTCATTGGAGATTCCATTATAGGAGTCTCATGTATTCTCTTTTGAGTATCAACTAGGCCTTCCAGTTTCACTTCACACTCAGGGGTTTCCTCTTCATTGTCCCTTGCCTTTGTTTCTTCCGCATTGGAGCCACATTGGTTCAATCATCGACACAGGGGTTCTATCATTCTGGGGGGTTTTGGAGTCTCGATCTCCTCTCATGGGGGGGTTGGTTGTACTTATGGTTTTGAGAGAGTCTCTTGAGCCATTTCTTTTCTGCATGCTTTTTCTATCTCTTTTTGGAGTAGAGTTTTTTCCCATGTGGTTTTCTCTATTTCTCCACTTTACAGGGATTTGGTTGTGATTGGGTATCTGATCATGCCTTGTTGCTGGGACCCAATATTTTATGCTTTCAGTAGTTGTTTATAGGTTTTTTAGCTTCTCCCTAAGTTTATCTTAAGGGGGGGTGTTAGAGTAAAAAGTTATTTTCACTTATTAATTAAATTATTATTGATTTAATTATTCAGTCACATTTTTATCTCTAGTTCACTTAAGCTAAACTTTAAGCATATAATAATTAATTCTTTGTTGATTATTATCATGCAACCTAGGTTTCTCCTCCTTCTGGTTTTTGATCTCCTTTATAAGGATTGATCTCTTTATAACTTGTATTCCCTCTCTGAATGAATATTTCATCTTTCAGATCATTCTGAGTTTTGTCTCCAATCTTTGCTTTTGTAACAGGTTATTTTGCATATAGTGGATCATGGTGGTTGAATTCTATGAATTCTAACATTTGAGACTACTAATCTGCGGTCCACTAGTAGTATCCTGATATATAGCACAAAGGGATATTGTACAAATGTTAGTTGGAGTTGACATGCCATTACATCTTGAGCAATTATCCTTGGATACAATACTAGATCAAGCACCTGCAGATAAGCATTTTTATTTCCATGTATGTGGAGTAATTAATGGAATTTTTTTCCAAATAGGGGTGGTAGGTGTGTGACACTAGGGTTGATTGAGGTGGTTATTGAGGTTGTGGATGCAAGGAGGCTGGTGGCCTAGGGTACGCTGGTATTGGCAAAGCTATATGAGGAGTTACATTATATATGCTATCAGAGGGGGTGGAGCTTTGGATATGTTACACTACTGCAGGTGTGGGCGTGGGAGCACATTGTTATCATAGGACTAATTCTGAGATTAGAGATGGGGGCAAAGGAGCCAATTTTAAATAGATGGAGGGAGGTAATTCATCAAGGAGGTGGATGACATTGATCATTAGAGGGAGGCATTTGATGGGATATGAGAGGGGATCACATGGTGCTTATATGTGGGAATGACGGGGCACGAGGAAGATAGGAGGCACCTCCCATTTATGATTACACTGCTTTACATCACAAGGCGATGGGAGAACATGGTGGAGAGGTATAGGCTTGATAGAGTCATGAGATAGTTTGGGGTTGTTCAGGATGTGTCAGAGCCAGATCATAAGTTCTGACAGAAGACACCATAGAGGGTGTCTAAGTTTGAACCGTCAATGGACAGTGTAGGATTATTAGATGCATGGACAAGGTTGGCACCAGTAGATTGGGATCCTCGATGAGGGGCAACAAAACTAGGAGTCATAGTTGCATACATAGTATGGTAGGCCCAACAAAGTCCAACACTAGTAGGGAGATCGGGGTTGGCACCATTGAGTATCAGACAAAGGGGGATGTAGCAAGGGGCAAATGAGCAGGGGTATACCAGCCCACATAAAGGAGGATGGTGGAAGTTGTGGTACAAAGGGTGAGGGCAGTCGTACAAGCACCTAGGAGGAGAGGGGAAACAAGGCCAAGGCGTAGGGTGTGGGACAGAGACAAGTACCTCAATAGGAGGCATTGGCCATGGACATAGGCGAGGGTGTACAGGCACCATTATAGGTACAAGTACCTCCACCACCACCCAGTGCAAGATATAGGGATCCCATGGTAGCACACATGCATGAGGTGAATCCTTCTCTAGGGGCTAGTACACCTACACAAATAGCATCACTCGAGGAGTAGGCAAGAGAGGGATGTGTTAAGGTGGAAGAGGGATGAGGCAAGGGTGGAGAGGGATAGTATCAGGGCAGATCAGGATAGAATTCAAGCTAAGATGGATGATGTTTTGATTGAGAAAGATAGGTTGTGAGGGAGAGGGAGCAGTGGAGACGGGAGAGGAATGAGGCCATGAGGGAGTGGGATGAGATGAGGAATATTGTTGGTGGAGGGGGACATGGGAGGTTAGCCTCACTAGTGGAACGATGGTTGTGGGAGATTATGGAGTTATCAAACTAAGTGGGTTTTAGAGGGGGGCATATTTTATAACAGTGTCAGCAAATAGGCGAGAGACATATTTGTTGATTTAGAGAGCTAGTAGTTCCACACATGGTGGTTCTACGAGGAAGACTTGGGGCTCTGGTAGGAGAGACAACTACCATAGGACAGGACACACTTAATGGAGAAAGCAGTCTACGGGGTTAGTAATGGGGTAGCCACAAGGTTCAGAGGCACAGGTGCAGGGAGGACAGGTCACAAGAGGACCCATAGGACATGATCAAATAGGTACCTCAGCCACACCCACACAGCCTTAGTGTACCGATACAACAGACCTGGTTACTGACATTGAGCTTAGGTGGTACTCAATTGTGCAATTCTAGAGCTTTTTTTGATGAGTGCACTATATGAGATGCATTATTTTTGTTGTACTATACTCACAATGTACCATTATTCTTTTATTCATTGATGCACCTTATTCTTTGATGTACATTATTCTTTGGGGCTATGGACTTTAGACATGTGATGGACATTATCTATTTATGGAGACATTATATATATATATATATATATTGGGGATAATATATATGTTTACATTTATGTGTTCATGATGCATGTATGAATTTATGATGATTTATGGACACATCTATATGATGATGGTCTAACACGTGTTTGATGCAGGAGGTGATGTGTATGTGCTTAGGTGACAGTGTGATTATATGCATGGATGTTACAATCTATGAATGCAACTAACATGTGATGCAGGATGTTATGTGATGTTATGTCTATATGAGATGTACTGGCCTATCTGTGGTGTAGGATGAGATGACATGATTATGCCTATGTGATATGCATATGTATAGATGTATAATTGCATTGAAAGGATTAGATGTTATGTGATTGTGGATTTGATGTATTGATTTATGGGATGATTTATGTTTATGCATGTAGGATAAGATGATATTGATGCAACCTAAAGTATGATAATGATCAAAACAATGGACATGATAATGATAATGAATCTAAAGGCAAATGGTAATGAATCTAAATGCTAATAACGTGATAATGAATCTAAATAAAAATGAACATGATAGTGAATCTAGAGGGTATTGCAAAGGTAGATGAATCTAGATGAGAATGCAAATGCTCCAATAACCACTCACTTACAACATTATCCAAGGGGAGCAGGAAGAAAGATAGACACATTTGCACATTCCTAACCATAAAGATTAGGGACAAGACAAGAAAAGAAAAGGGGAAATGATGTGAGATAGATGATTGAGAAGCTTGAGCAGGAGCACCTTAAATGGGAGTTATCATGTAATAAGAACTTTGTTTGATTTAGCAACATTTGCGACTTGTCAAGGTATAAGGAATTAAGGCTTCCCTATAGATATTGCATAGGATTGACTTCAAGAAGCATAAAAGGTAAGGCTGATTTCACACAAAGCCGCAGAGGACTATGTTGGATATAATGTTAAAATAACCAGCAAGCAAGCAACATGCCCTAGTGCATCATGTGACCATGTAGATCACATGTGAACATTCAAGGGACACATTTACACATGCACGTAGAAAAAAAGATCAAGACCTTGTCCCTAATAGGAAAATAAAAAATGAAAAATAAAAAATAAAAAATAAAAAAATAAAAGATTAAGACCTTGTCCCTAAATTCACCATTAACATTGCATCATGATATAAGGTTCACGACCACCTTGAGGAGGTAAAGTGAGGATGCTTAAAAAATAAAGATAAACAAAGATTTAAAAGAAATCAATGTCATAATGAGTGTGGTTGACTAGCAAATAGGAGTGATGAGGTCTAATTTTAGGAAGGACCTCGAAGACCAATGATTGGATGGGATTGCAACTAGCTTTGACAACAAAAGGTATCTAGGACAACCAAGAACAAGGATTCATTACCTTTTTTTGGTAAACTTTTTGGGAGCATGATAGAAAGTAGAATCAGCAGTTGGGTTGAAGGGGCGTGAAAAAGAGCAAAAGGGCAAGCAGGTTTTAAACCTAGACATTCTACTATTGATCATTGTGTCACTCTTAGGCATTTGATAGAGAAAATATGGGACAGCCAAGGGGAGAAGCCTATTGTTGTTTTGTGGACTTCAAGAAAGCCTTTGATACGGTACCTAGAAACAAGCTATGGAATAGAATGGAAGAATTAGACATTCCGAATGTGTATAGAGCAGCAGTACATGACTTTATG
Source organism: Thuja plicata (assembly GCA_018584345.1). Taxonomy (NCBI): domain Eukaryota; kingdom Viridiplantae; phylum Streptophyta; class Pinopsida; order Cupressales; family Cupressaceae; genus Thuja; species Thuja plicata. The sequence continues at coordinate 4,425,972 of MU226380.1, forward strand.
AGAGTCAGAGCCAAAATCAGAACTAAAGATGGTATGTCTAAGTGCTTCAGTAGTGACATTGGTGTGAAGCAAGGGTGTATGTTATCACCCACTTTGTTTGGTTTATATATTGATAAACTTGAAGCTTGGTTAGACAAAATTGACGGTGAGGGGGTCCATTTGGCGGGGATATGTGGTGAAGCTTCTTTTATATGTCGACGATCTTATCTTAATATCAAAAATGGTCCAGGGACTAAGTGAACATTTAGCGGCTTTGGAATGCTTTTGTTAGGAAGTGGGGATGCAAACAAACATTACTAAGACAAATCATGAGTTTTTCTTTGAAAAGAAAGGAGAAACATACTGATTTTCTTTTCGAAGGCAACCCGTTAGAGATTGTGAAAGAATACAAATATTTGCAGATTGACTTCCATCATAGGCTCAGCTGGGAGACTTGTAGAGCAAAATGGATACAAGGAGGTTGGAAAGCGCTCTATCTGCTTCAAAATAGATGCAGAAATGTCGAGCTTTGGGACTGGAAAACAAGGAAAACCCTTTTCGATTTGTTGGTCACGCCGGTTGTTCTTTACGGTTGTGAGGTTTGGGGGGTAGCATAACAAAGTGTGGGTGGAGATAGTTAGAGAGGATTCAGAAGCACTTAATCACTAGTAATATCAAGGTCAAAGCCTCAGTGCCTTATGAAATTCTATTAGCGGAAGCAGGCATTTTCCCTTTGGAGGCAATAGCGATAACTCAATCAATAAGTTATTTAAATTAACTTGAAAACATGGATAACAAACGATGGCCCAAAATTGCGATGGAAGAAGGTTTGGCTCGCAGGAAGAAGACTTGGATGAAACAAAACATAAAGTGGTTGAATAGGTGGAACATTATTCTACAAGATTGTCTGAATACCAATATGGAAATAAATAAGCTTGTCATGAGTAAATTTCAGACTGCCATGTGGTCTAATAACATGGGTCGAAAAAAGGCACATTATATACAAGTATTTAACCCCTCACGTGAATATGGGGATAAGGCTTATCTTCGGGCAGCTATTAGCGAAAGCGGACATTTTCCCTTTGGAGGCAGTAGCGATAACTCAACCAATAAGTTATTTAAAGAAACTTGAAAACATGGATAACAAACAATGGCCCATAATTGTGATGGAAGAAGGTTTGGCTCGCAAGAAGAAGAATTGGATGAAACAAAACATAAAGTGGTTGAACAGGTGGAACATCATTCTACAAGATTTTATAAATACCAATATGGAAATAAAGAAGTTTGTCATGGGTAAATTTCAGAGTACCATGTGGTCTAATAACATAGGTCGAAAAAAGGAACATTATATACAGATGTTTAACCCCTCACGTGAATATACGGATAAGGCTTACCTAGAGTGTTGGTGGCTCAGCTATCATCTCAAATGCGAGACAGGTAGATGGAAAAGGCCCAAAGAGGAGTGGGAGGAGAGGATTTGCAGGTTTTGCGAAAAATGTGTGATTGAGACTGAATAGCACTTTCTCTTCGAGTGCACGGCTTATGATGACATTTGGGCTCAATACGGGGACATCCTAATGGCGGGCAGCATGCACAGTTTATTTGAGGAGGATAAGATCAAGCAGACAGCTAGTTTGATTGTCAAGATTCACAGCAGGAGATCGAATATGAAAAAGATTATGGAGTTAGTTTAGGGTTGTGTTTCGTCGTCCCTTAGACAAATGGTCTCGTGGACGTCATTAAAAATCTTCAATCAATCATTACTCAAGGCTTCAATCAATCATTACTCAAGGATAATTGTTGAAGCGCACGCTGGGCAGGGACAAAAGTCTTGAGGACACACGACTGACACGACGCTAACAAGAGGACAACTTCATAGTGAAAGGGGATTACATAGGAGGAGATTTTGTTTTCTGTTGTAGAGCTCAAACCATAGCACAATTGAATTGTACGCGAGAACCAAACAATAAAATGTTGATTGAAGTAGCATGTGGTGTGTCAATGCAAAGCACATTCTGCAATCTTTGATTAGCACCGTGGGTATCTATCAAAGGCATCATAGATTAAGAGACAATTGTAATTGACCTGGCTTGCCAAATGTGGTGGCATAAACAATGATAATCTACACAGGATGGTATTCTGTGGCGTGAAAATGAAACCCATGGAAATTGTGTGCAATTTGGATGTGAACAGGGAGACCAATAGATGTGCAAAATATGAAATGTGATGAGACATCAATATTATCGATGAAATTAATATTGAAAGGTAGCGGTCGAGAAGTAGAATGTGTGAAGACAGTGGATGTGAATCACCGGAAGCAATGTAATATAAAAAGGGATTAAAAGAGGGGTTAAGTAGTAGCGACCGGGAAAAAGAAGCAAGGCTCGGTCAGGGAGTTTGGAAAAGAGTAGAGGGGGGTTGCGAATGAGAAGTTGTGGTGTGGCTGATAGAGAATGAAGAGGCCACCGTGAGAGGCAATTTTGTAAATTAATCATGTAGTATTTCTGAATACTGTGTATGCAGTCTCGAAGTAAATAGAATCATTAATCATTGTTGCAATTAAGTGTTAGTTTTAAGACAGTCTTTGTCTTGTGTAGCACTTCGGGTTGCCTGCAAGAACGGCTTTTTTTGTTCTGAATCATAGTTGCTTCCTATCTATCCCATAGCAATGCCTTTTTTTTTTTTCAACATTTTTTTGTTTTATTTAAATCCGATTTTTTTCAAAAAAATTATATGCTTCTAGTGCCGGTTTTTCCCAGAAAGACATTTGATGCTATGCTTCAAATAACAGAAAATCACAATGTTATTCATGTTATCATAAAACCATTGCGGTCCCAACATACAGTACATTCCATATAGTTTCAAAACAAATCACAAGCAGATACCTGAAAGAACACTTTCAGAGTCCCGTAGATGGGGCTCCCACTCCAATATTTTGGTGGTCCAATTAAGGCACCGAGTTCCATGAATGCGCTTTTTAATATAAAATTTAGGATCATCATCATCGACGCAACTCATGGAAAAACTCTCTGCATAATTACTAAAAATAAATTGAACGGGTGAATTGAGATGCGTTGATTATCCTAGGTCTAGTAAAGCACAGAAAAGCCTGCCTTCAAGGTTACCGTCAAGTAACCACTAAGTTCCAGGAAATCAGATCAGTTGAATGTCATACGCCATTCAAGATAACATGGGATACAAACACAAGACAAATGGTGAGCAATCTAAGAATACAATATACATCATCATGCACCTGTCATGCAAGCTCATTATCCCATGTATGGCATTAGTTATACAAAACCTCTTATTCTCTCAATAATTCCTTCAAACTAAAAATATGACCTATAAATTAAAAATAATCATAATATACAGTACTTCTGAAATGCCTTACGAAGATGTAAAAAGAAAGCTCAAATGTAATCCTTAATTTTTACTGTTGATTCAAAATTTCTTAAAACATTGTTCTCCGCCTTCAAATAATAAGTAAACATTGCTCCAAAACCTAGATTTTGCTTTTGAAATGGGATTGCTCAACTGTTAGGGAACTAAATTAGAATAAGGCCTTGACAGGAAACAACGCTTCACAATTGGCGAAGCATTCCTGATTCTCATGTACTTAGAAAATAGCTTTCGGGATTCCTGATCATAGTACAATTACATTCAGGATATTTGACCCAACTCACGTCTTCTTACAGAGATGAGAATTGCAGAGCACCATTACATAAATAACCCAAACGGATAAATGTGCTACAAGATGATCATGTGTATGGGTCGCTTACACCTAGATGAGGTAAATGATCCACAAACAAATTCTTTTCAGCTCCGAAGGCTCATATCTGCTCATTGGTCATATTTTGACCTCACCTGGGAAAATTAAGAGATTTACTTTAGGCATTCTATTCCCCATTCTGGAAATCAGTCGCATGCATTGCATGCTGACTGCCCCAATTCAACTGAGAATTTCGATTAGTAGCTAAATGACAGCACAGTCCAGTGAAGGTGCAAGTGCTACTTTGTTAGGTCCGTTTTAGTCACGATTGATCGCATAGGCCGGACTTCCTAGGCAACCCCTTAAACACCTTTGTTATTCACAAACTGTGTCTAGCTCATGTTTGCCACATCGGAAACACTACTCGATCTCATTGAATACTCTGATACAAGTTTGAAAAACAAAGATGATTTGTCTTCCAGAAGTGCTAATGGAGTATCAAATTCTGCCACTCTACCTGCAATCAGTAATAGTGACCCCATTCAAATCTGTTAGTTTAGAAAGAAATCTTCAAATTTGTAGTTCTAGTATCACAGTTTAGTTTAAGCCTCAAGAAAATTGAATCCACAATGAGCACCCTGATATTTACCATCACTTAAAACCAAAACTTGATCACTGTCTATTACTGTTGGAATACGATGTGCAATAGAAATGACAGTACAATCCATGAACTCAGCACGAATTGTTCGCTGAATGACACCATCAGTCGCTGTATCCACTGATGCAGTTGCTTCATCAAGCACCAGTATACGGGCTTGTTTCAGCAATGCTCGACCTAACGATACTAGCTGCCTTTGCCCCATGCTCCAATTTTCTCCATTCTCTGTCACTGCAATGACATGTCCACCATCATCTCTAATCAACAATAAATTTAAATACAAAACCACCGGCCTGCAGATGATCCAAGTGAATGAGATCAATCAAACATCTAAGAACTTAGTTAGCATCGAGAATAAAACCAACCTGGGCTATCCAGTTTTGCTTCCTTCTGGCATACTATATCTCCGAGCTGACACTTGTCAAGAGCCTGGAAAACAAAACCCATTCCTTGGTCAAGTAACACGGACATATCATGATTGCCATTAAAGTAACACGCATAAATCAATAACACTGTATCATAATGCAATACTATCACATGTTCCTGTATCATAATGCAATACTATCACATGTTCTTGATCAGAGTTTTCTAGCTACTATAATTATTATCACCATTCAAGAGCATACCTCCCAGATTTCATTGTCTGAATGTTCTTCAAGAGGATCGAGATTGAAACGAATTGTACCCTCAAACAAAGTTGGATCTTGTGGGATAATGCCTAAACGTGAGCGCAGATCATGTAAGCCTATGGTTGATATATCTATGCCATCAATGACAATTCTTCCATCCACAGGCTCCACCATCCGAAACAAGGATTGAATTAGGGTAGATTTCCCACTGCCTGTCCGTCCCACTATCCCTATTTTCTTCCCTCCAAGAAATGTGCAGGTTATACCATGTAGAACCTTTGGAAGATTCTCCTTATATTTCACCTGTCAGTTGAATCCAAAACAAGTTTCTTTTAACCATAAGACTAAATGACAGTAAGATTTCAGATACAAAATAGATCATTTCAAAGTCGAACAATAAAAAAATAGCATGCTAATGTCTTCACAAAATGGATCATTCCAAAGTCGAACAATAAAAAATTAGCATGCTAAGGTCTTCAGGAGGAAGCCAAATAACATGTCAGTTTAAGAGAAGCATTATTCAAAAGCATACATTACATTAGAGAAATGGCAAACAGTATTCAGTACCATGTACTTGAAGATAGATAACCTTTTACCTAAAGGGTCATCCTTATATTAATCAAAATATCCAACCTATATCAGACAATAAGCACTTTCTCCAAAGAACTTGGGGATGCATGTGGTTGTACAATATACAATCCCCGCAGGTTGTATACTATGCTTCTGCTATTATTCAGATTTTGTCAAATTATCCAATCTGGCATAATTCATTTCACAAAGAATTGGAGTTGGAAACGGATTTTATTGTCTATATCTTAATTTTATGTAGTATTTAATTTTACTATACATATCCCCCATTACGTCCAATAAAAAGAAGCATAAGCAATGTCTTAGTTCCACACAGTTTCTAGATAGGGAAGGCGGGGGGCAGTTTTTTGGGACAGGGTGCCTAAGTTTGGGGAGGGCGGTGTAAGGGTGTTCGGGGCGAGTGTGGCACAAATACATAGAGTACTTGGCATACTATGTAAACTTATATTGAACACTTAAACATAGTGAGTAGAGGTTTCAAAGTTATCTATGTATGTAGAAAAAGATAAGGATAACAGCCTTCATTTGACGACCTTGGTCTGTTAAATATCAATTCAAACATGTAAATGATCTACTAGATCAAGATCAAGCACAGAATTATTGATAATAAATAGCAGGTCCTCTCCTTGATCTAACACAAACAAATCAGGAAAGGAAGTTTCAATAATAATAAATTCAATAAATCAAAGCACACCGTAGGCCAACGAGTACATCTACAAGAAAATAAATTTGAATGTGGCAAAATAATATGTAGAAAAAGCCATAGAACAATCCTTGTTGGGTAAGAAAGGGGTTTCTGGGATGTAATTATATCAATTGCAACATTCTCTAAGGTTTAAAAATTGAACACTCAAGAAAGAGGATAAAAACAGGCAATATTACTTTTCAGAACAATCAAAATTCAGAGTCAGACCATTAGAAGATATGGGATTTCTGTATCCCGAGACTACTGCCTCCAGGAGGATATAAGTGAGATGACAACGAGCTGTGATATTTAATAACTGAATCTCAAATGAACCCTTACCAATCAAACCAACCAACAAAATTCACTTTAATAGATTGAAGAATGATTACACAATATGTAAAAATTTTGCTTTTGGGTAAAGAATATAAATATTTTAATTCAACTTAAAGGAGGTAAGGGAGAGATGATCTAATCAACTATGAACAAGAACATTGAAGACGTTCCACAATCCCTAGAAACTAAGAAAATATTCTTTTTATTTTTGGGGGAAAAATAAATATTTTAATTCAACTTAAGGAGGTATTACATTATTAAACAGACCAAAGAAGAGGAGATGCTGAAACCTACGTAGGTTTACGTTTCTTACCAGTCCGGGTGCAGGGGCTGCACCCGGGTTCTTCAAGAGCTGTTTATGGGCAATTTTCTGTGAATCTTCCCAAGGTTTATATTGTTGTTGTTCACGGTTCTGTCACAAGATTCCCTGAATTTCAAGCAAGAAATTTTGAACCGGCTAACATTAAACTTCTATATAAAATTCCTTATAATTTGCTTGGGATTCGTAGGGGGATAACATGGGGCATTATTTTTTCCTACATGTTTAATTAAAATATTAAATATATTTTCAGAAATCATTTTTTGAGGTTTTTGAAAAACATTTCAAAGGTTTTTGAGCTATTTTTCTTCTAAGACACTGCCAGCAACTGCCAGCATATAGAAAGGTCACTATGAAAAACAGTAGCAGTGACTTTGAGTGAGGGCACCGCTGCATGCGTTGCAACTCCTATTCTTCCATCCGCAGCTGAGTCAAGACCCCATCTGCAGCCGAGTTGTGAACTTGTGTGGATTTTATTTTATGGCTTTTTGTTTTTTTAATTTTGTTTAGGTTATTTTCATAAATAATATTTTATCAAAAAAATTAATGATGTATTTTAAATTTTTAATGATATATATTTCTAACATTACCATGTCAAATATGATTTTATTTAAAATTTAAATTAAATTGCTGTTAAATTTGAACATATATTATAATTAAATTTATTATTGTTTTGTTATATTTTTACAGTTTTTAATTTTGAATATTAACATTTAATAAATTGAACTGTCATATTTTGAATATTCAATTAAAATTTAACAAAATATACTAAAATTATATATATAGGGTTTAATTTTATTTGGAACACCATGATTGTCATGTTATATCATTGCTTGATCTCAAGAAAGAAGACGAACGAGCTCAGTTGTTTGTCTTAAAGATTGAATCCTTGCAGGTTGCTAGTGCCTGAGTGCTGCTGCAAATAGCCATTTAAGCGGCTTATCTCTTGGCAGCATGTGGAATTCAGTCTTCCCTGGATAGCCTTAATTATCAGTCATTTAATTCATAAAAAATAAATTCAGTTGGCTTCAATGGGTGCTGCTGGTAATCACAATTATTTATGGCATATCTATTCAATCGTTTCATTTGTCGAAGGAGATTTACAATTCAGTGAACCAATCACTCAAGATTGGAATTAGAGTGTCATGCTTACTCAATTTCTCCCTCGGCTTAACTTCATTTTTCTCAAGCCTATCAATAGCTAAGGTTAGAGCAGAATAAACCAGGATGTTAGAATGGAGGTACGTAGGCCCTTCACTTGGACTAGCAATATGATATCCTCTAATGGTTTCTCTTCATATGGTTTTAAGATCCATCATGCTCTCCCATACCAATCCCAAAACAGCAAGAGAAGATCCCCATTGAGTGAAACAGCTATTCAGTCGGTCTAGCTTTGCAGCTAGTGGGCTAGCATTACAAAAATGAATACAGGGGTAGTCAATTCACAGACTTGAACACTGACAGCCTGTTGTAGACATCTTGGCGGGAAATTTGGCTTTCACACAGGAGTGAAAGCTGAACAAGACATAGGAAAACAGAATGTAAACTCTCTTACCTGACCAGCAACCGGAATAGGAGATATATGAGAATTGCTTGCTCCTGAGTTCTGAGGCAGACTGGTTTCCATTCCTACATCATCATTTTCCATCTATGTAGATGGGATCGTCCTCCTGTTCTAGAACAGAAAAACTTCTCACTGCATGTAGCTGTGAACTGAATACAACTATAGACCATGATCTTTTCTTGTGCCCTTTTGTGTAGACTTGAAATTAATTTCTTCCATCATACAGTTACATTTAGTAAAATTTCTAGTCTCGTAAATAGCATTTTCTTAAAGCTTTGAGCTATTACTCAATTTCAAATTCTGTTACCTGTACAGATTTACCGACCCTGGTGTATTTTATTTAAAGGCAACTGCATTTTTCATTGCATGGATGCTTTCAGACTTTGAATAATACTATTTTTCACATACAGATACATTTCTAGAGCAGGTCAGTGCTGTACCTTATTGGAAGTAATAACTAATCATGATTTCCTGTTGTCTTTAGATTTAGAAAACTCTAACCTAAGTATATCATACCAGCCCCAATGTCTCTGGTGCATGTAAATGTAGAAGATGAAGCATGAGCAGCCAGACACCATTGGCCCACTCTAAAAGAGTGTACTCTGCAATTATCATTTACACTCACGATCTCACTTCTCTGGTTTCTAAAATAGACCAAACTCTCCATTAAAATGCTTTGCTATGCATCTTCTGTATCAACTAAATGTCATTTAAATTTTGCTACCACTATGCAGTGAATATAACCTAATCTAAATTTTTATTGCAGGAAATCGTAGTTACAAGGTAGAACAAATTGGAACAACGTTCTGAGATCACAACATAACACATTTGACTTGTTTTTTTGAGGTAGGTAAAACGTGTTTGGACTCTATAACTGACTACATAGCCAATCAACTGTCAACATTTTAAATCCATAACAAGCATCAATTAGGATGCAAAATTTTCTAATTTTATATCAACAGTAATGGTAAATGAGAAATGAGAAATGAGAAAAGTGAGTCTTGGGCTCAAAACGTACAGTATAAATCCACTTTAAGCCTCAAGATTTCAATCTTTACAAGGTTTTTGAAAACTTTCCCAATCAGCAGAAAGCAAAACTTCCTAGAGCACCAGATTATCATAGACCTATAAACAAGGAAATTATAAGTTGCTTACCTGCAAATTTACTATATCAACAGCTCCCTCAGATGGCCAAGAAGCTGAAGGCCGATTGTCTTCAATCACTAATGGAGCCTCACTAGGAATACAAGAATACTGCTGAATACGTTCAATTGAAATAATTCTGTTCTCCAGTTTACACAGACTCAAAATCCAGCGAGCCTGCCTAGCATTCAATGTGAGACCATATGTTACTGCAAGACCAGCCATACCTGCCACATATCAAGCAGATGAGGAATGTGAATTTTGATGAATAAAAATACTGCTTGCTGCATGCAGACAATTAGAAAACCATCAAAGGCAAACACTACTAACACGATCTGTGATTCAGTTGAGCAAGCAAGACGAGCTATATGACAAAAAAACTGCTTATCACATGTTGAAGATAAGAGATCTATTGAATGCAAAAAAGTAATTTCTAAATTATGGAGAGAAACAAGAACTGCAATCCGGTGAGGCCAGCAATACAAGCCATATTCCCAATTGATGTCAATCGGGAATTAAATTATTTGGCCTCTGTACATCCTGAAGGTACATTCTAGGGCTATTGTGATCACAATTATTATGTTTATTACTCGGGAAGGCATCACAAAGAGCCCTTTATGTAGGTATATCTTAGTCAGATTTGTTCTAGATTTTCTGTACATTAACATGATGGTGACACTCAATGCATGGCTATTGCAGCATCTACACTTGAGCGTATATAATCTGGATCCTCAATTCAAGGCTCTCGAGGCAGCTATCCTAATTATATAAAGAAAATCTATATAGAAGTGACCCAAAAGGATACTCCTTCCAGGCATGAAAATAGTCACCACGCAAACGTCAATAAGGCAATCAATATCATATATTAAATATTTCTATAATTCCAAAATACAGATACCATGCCAACCATAACTCCAAATGATACAATACATGGGAAGGCGTCAGCATTTATGTATGTAATACTCAGTCATGACTCAGATATATCATCTGAGTTTTTCTGCACTTTCGCAGAATCTGCATTCCCCATTTGAGGATCCCACTGGAGCTATCCTCCAGGCTCAATTTACCCACTTCAAATATAAAACAAGCATAAGAAGAATTAAAAATCTGAATTTGCAAAAGGTCAATGTTTGATAACAAATTGAATCTGTGTAGCTTTTCCCAATCCAGCATTTAAAACTACATGATCATCAGACACCCTGAATCAAAAAAATAAAAAAGGGCGTGCACCTGTTGACCTAAAATCAAGGGAGAGAATCATTACCTAAATTGATGTTGAAAGACATGATCAACCTCAAAGGAGTAAGATATGACTGCTCACCAAAATATTTTTTCTAAAGATGAATGTGCCAAGAAAAGGGATAAGATGAAAATGCTAGGGATCTTAGCAGAAAGCATAATACTTGTTTGGCCTTCAAAGTTTTGACCAAAAAATAAATTGTGGAGCCTGGTATTTTTATCAGAATTTATAAATTTTACTTTGAACACATGCATTAGTCTCAAATTACATTTTTATTCAAACCCTATGCTGAATTGTTTGATGGACAACGCAACATGATGAATGACACTGTACCAGCCAAAACATCTCTAGTACTGGATGAGGAACTAGTAGCAATGTGTTGTAATCATCGAATTATTTTTGTTATGTCATATTTCAAGCTAAAATTTTGTTGTTTCATTATTTTCTGAGTCATGTTTCAACGCTTCAGCAGAATAATCCATTTTATTTTTTTCTTCTCTGATCCATGTCTTTGTTGGATCAATAAAAAGAGCTTTCAAACACATTCACCAAAGCAGATAACAAAGTTTAATCAGAAAAGATGTAAACTCATCAAGTCATGCAAATATGCTCTCCAATTGAGTGAACACTAAGGGCAAACAAAATTAGGATCAAAAACTTTTGAAAAAGAATGAAAATGTGCACTCAAGTCTCATATTTTTAGGCACATGCCACCTAACAAGGAGGCGAGTTTTGTTTTCTTTTTAAATTCAAGTACTTGCATGGGCACACACTACCATTAAGAGTCGAGAATGTATTGTCATGTAGAGAGGTGTGTGCCCTTCTGAGACTCGATGATCAAAATCTCAGGTAATCTGGGGGACACTGCTCTAGCTGAAGACCTTGATGTGTTATGAGGGTGCAAAAGCAATGTGGGAACAAGATGTCTAGACAAACAAGAATATAAGAACTAAAACAGACCACATGCATACTCTTGTGGGAGATGTGTGGCTGTATATTATCTCCTAACTATCCTATTTTGCAATCCAATCTTGTTACGCAATAGATTCACAATTGTAATTTATATTATCCTGAAGACAAAGGTCATTATAGAAGTTGAACAAGTTGGCCTTCCATGTGTGGCACTTCAATTTCTAGCGGTTAGTAGTACTCTAGTGCTAACCATAGTTACAAGACCTGCCAAGACTAACCCCAAACTCAACGAGTCTAAAGATGGGTAGAGTGTCGGCTTAAGTACCCAAAGCCCAGCCAATTCTATTGCTAAGATTTGGCCATGTTAAGTATAACTCTTTTTAAAAAGAATAAAAATTTGAAAATACTCCAATCTAGTAGTAGACATCAATTTTAAATGTCCATTACATGTTCATATAGTTTTAAATGATTTTCTTAAGTGTTATTATATTTTCTTATATTATAATTATTTCTTATATTTTTCATCTTTTCATCATCATCATCATATATATATATATATATATATATATATATGTAGACACACCTAATGCTTTCTTTTATTAACTTATATATTGTCATATATATTGATATGGTTTCCTTTATTTATTAAGATATCTTTTCATCAATTGATTTGATTTTTGTATTTATTTACTTCTTTCATTTGGTTTTAGTTTTCTTAATTTGGATAATGGAGTGTGATCTGAAATGTTGATGCAAAAGTTTTGAACAAAATTGAATCCAAAAAGAGCATTCTCTCTATATTATAGATTGTGAGAATCTCTTATTATTGATGTCAAGTTTTTTATAGGTTTGGAGGACTCTTGGAGCTTGGTTAAAAGCTATAAAATTATGAAAAATGGCATGTGCCATAAAGATTTTTGCGGTCTCAAAGGCATTAATCAGGTCCTGATGACAAGGTGGTCTCAAAGGCATTAATCAGGTCCTGATGACAAGGTCTCCACCACTCGAGCTCACCCTATATCACAATAGGGAGCATGTTAAGGACACTACCAATAGACAAATGGGATCTGTCAGCCCCAAACACCATCTCTACTTTTAAAAATCATTTTAGGTCATGTCGGATGGAAAAACAAATTGTTTTCCTCTTTCTACTTTTTCCAAAAAAATCAAAAGTAATCGAATTACATTTATTGAAGTAAAATTATACTTTTGGTTCAGCAATTTGATCTCTATAGTATGTAATGCTCCTAAGGATATAGCAAAATTTGGAACTCTTTTGAGATACAAGCACAAGACTCCACATAAAGCTGGACCCCTGGACAAATGGGAGCTGTCAACCCCAAACCCCTTCTCTACTTTTAAAAATCATTTTGGGTCAAGTTGGATGGAAAAACAAATTGTTTTCCTCTTTCAACTTTTTCCAAAAAAATCCCAAGAAATCGAATTACATTTACTGAAGCAAATTTACACTTTTGGTTCATCAATTTGATCTCTATTGTACATAATGCTCCTAGGGATATAGCAAAATTTGCAAACTCTTTTGAGATACAAGCACAAGACTCCACATAAAGCTGCTGAAATTGAGTTGAGTGATACAAGCTCTTCTTTACCATAGTTCATGACTCCATATTGTGATATTGTGATTTAGTTGTTGATGTCGTGGAGATCAAAATCCATGGTTTTTACATGAATAAAAACACGTGAATATTTATGTATTTTGCAATGATGTCTAATTCAACTTAAATCTACTTAAGTACTCATTTGATTGATGTATACTTGTTTATATAATCAAATTATCTTCGACTTGATAAGTTTATTATGTCTTTGATGTCGATTTATTGAAGGGGCAAAGTAAAAGCGTTAAACCCTTGGAAAATCTCTATAAAGTCTGAGCGCCAAGATCGAGTTTGAGTCAAATATCAACTTCCCAAAATTGAGTTGTCTTGTAACTATGATGCTAACAAGTTGCAAGTGATAAAACAGCTCCAAAAGATGTGTGGATATGTTGCACCATGTTTCGTAAGTTTGTGCAAAATTTTGCATTGAGTTATAATCAGTGTCTAGTGTATGCTAATGCACAAGAATGTATGTGTCATTGAATGCAAATGAAATCGTCAACAAAGTTGTGAAACACAATCCTTGGCATTGCACAAACACACATAATGTAAAGGATTGCACATGAACTAGAAAATGGTTTTTGTGTTGCATAGAATGCTTGCTTCAAGTGTTAAACGTGTTAAACAAGTTGCACATGAAGCAAGGAACTGCATGCAAGCACACAACATGGTTCCTAGCACTACAAACATGGTGCATGGTGTAAGGATCTATATGCAAGTTTGTGCACAATGGTATTGATATCTGGTAGCACACGTGTTGGTACAGCAAAGTGCAAATCACTTGCATCTTCTTGAAAGACAATTGGCCTAGTTGCGCTTAACAACACTTGTGTAATCTAGTGTGAAGACTCCATGACATGTTTGACTTTTTGGAACCATTTATGGAATTTGATCTCTCTTTCTATCCACTGATATGGTGATGATTCAAGGATCGTTGAGTAAACAACTTGGTTACAATAGAGATGCTCAAAGATTATGTAACTAGAATCAATTAGCATGTCACATACTAGCTCCTCGTCAAAAAGTGCCATTAACATGACATATTTACCTCATTTGTTGCAAGAACTAATCTATCCCAATTGTAAGATTGTGCATGAAGTGTGGTTCACAAATTCAGGCATGCAATAGTCGCTTCAAAAATGAGATTTCTCACACTATCAATATTGACCCAAAAAACCAAAGGCTGCCCTACACCCACATCAATATCTACTGTAGATGATGTTGTGTGGAGATAAACAACTTCAAAATCATATTCACATCTACCTCGTAGGAACCCTCTGCTTCTACACGCATGGACAATTTCTTCTTTGCATGGCACGCTGCATTTAAGTGGCTGTTGGATTTGTGTTTATTGCACATTCAACTATCTTGGATGGTTTGTTCTTGTCTAAAGAAGGTGTTTACTTTGGTGATAGGGACTTGTCTTGTTCACTCTTAAATATTGACCCCTCAATGATAGTTATGTAGCAATAGATTTCTCCCATTGTCTTGACTTTGGCAAACTCTGTTTCTAATTCAGTGAATGGTCATAGGTGACTGTGATACTTGAGGATTCAATGTTGCTCTAACTCGAATGTTCCTAAAACTCTGTTTCTAATTCAGTGAATGGTCATAGGTGAATGTGATACTTGAGGATTCAATGTTGCTCTAACTCGAACGTTCCAGATTCGCTTGGACATCATGGAAGGCATCAATAAATGTGCAAACTAGCAAAGTTATGAAGTTATGTCCTTGGCACAATTATTGTGATTAAATGTAATTAAATGTAGCAATCATCACTGACATCTTCAAAATAGTATTCATCTTCAAAGGCTTCAAAGAAAATTTTCACAAGTAGGCTTAGATTTTCCTCTTGTCTAGTATTCCTCCCAAAGTGCATGTATAACACCACTCCTTGATAGGTAAAGACACTTTATAAAGTGCAATCTTGATCTTCTCTTCATTGAAAAATTCATTGCTAAGGAAATATGACCAAAATAACTAATTATCTACAATATCTATGTATATTTTTCCCTAAAAAGGGGAACATCTAAATTCAAATAGAATTGGAATGTAGGGGGACTTGACCACTCGAACCTTTAGCTAATGATTGTGTAGTATTCATTGCTAAGGAAATATGACCAAAACTAACTAATTATCTACAATATCTATGTATATTTTTCCCTAAAAAGGGGAACATCAAAATTTAAATAGAATTGGAATGTAGGGGTACTTGACCACTCGAACCTTTAGCTAATGATTGTGTAGATCAAACTACACAGTTTAAAAGTAGCTTCAATCACCTAGAGTTTTGATGTTTGGTGCAAAGGCATTTTGGTGACCATTTTAGGTTGTTGAGTTGACGAGCTTGAATTGAATCCAAGGATCTGAATTGTGCAAGTTGCTTCAACATCATTTGCAAAATCAATCAATTTCTTCCTAATGACCAATCCTTGGAAAATTGGGTCATAGAGTTATTTACAAATTTCCATCTACAATCTCCAAAGTTAAATGGAGTTGTCGAGGTACAGGTACCAATAGAGAGAAGAGTGTGTCATTCAAATTAGGGTACATAACTAAATGAATAAGGATACGAGTACCTTATATATGGAAAAATTGTGGGTATGGGTTCAAGATGTAATCCATGGTCCTATTATAGAGGTTGTTGGTGACTATGACATTGATCTTAAAAGAAGTTTTGTGTTTAGCTTATTTGATTCAAAGGAAATTTTCCCAAGTAGGCTTAGATTTTCCTCTTGTCTAGTATTCCTAAGTGCACGTATAACACCACTCCTTGATAGGCGAAAACAATTTATAAAGTGCAATCTTGATCTTTGCTTCATTGCATATATATTTTACCCTAAAAAGGGGAACATCTAAAATGAATTGGAATGTAGGGAGACTTGACCACCAAAACCTTTAACTAATGATTGTGTAGATCGAACTGCATAGTTTAAAAGTAGTTTCAATCACCTAGAGTTTTGATATTTGGTGCAAAGGCATTTTGGTGACCAATTGAAGTTGTTGAGTTGAAAATTTGGGGTCTATCGAGCTTGAATTGAATCCAAGGAGCTGAACTGTGCATGTTGCTTGAACATCATTTGCAAAATCAATCAATTTCTTCCTAATGGCAAGTCCTTGGAAAATTGGATCATAGAGTTATTAAGAATTTTTCATCTACAATTTTCCAAAGTTAAATAGAGTTGTCTAGGTACAAGTACCAATAGAGAGAGGAGTATGTCATTCAAATTAGGGTACGTAACTAAATGAATAAGGATACGAGTACCTTATATATAAAGGTAGCCATCAAAAATTTGTCGGTACGGGCTCAAGACGTAATCCATGCTCCTATTATAGAGGTTCTCAAGACCTATGACATTGATCTTAAAAGTAATTTTGTGTTTGCTCATTTGATTCAAAGGAAATTTTCCCAAGTACGCTTAGATTTTCCTCTTGTCTCGTATTCCTCCCAAAGTGCATGTATCACACCACTCCTTGATAGGCGAAGACACTTCACAAAGTGCAATCTTAATATTTTCTTCATAGAAAAATTCATTGCTAAGGAAATATGACTATAACTAACTATTTATCTACAATTTCTATGTATATTTTATCCTTAAAAGGGGAACAGCTAAATTCAATTGGAATGTAGGGGTACTTGACCACCAAAAGCTTAAGCTAATGATTGTTCAAATCGAACTACACAGTTTAAACATAGTTTCAATCACCTAGAGTTCTAATATTTGGTGCAAAGGCATTTTGGTGACCATTTTAAGTTATTGAGTTGAAAATTTGAGGTCTATTGAGCTTGAATTGAATCCAAGGATCTGAATTGTGCATGTTGCTTCAATGTCATTTGCAAAATCAATCAATTTCTTCCTAATGGCAAGTCCTTAAAAAATTGGATCATAGAGTAATTTAGAAATTTCCATCTACAATTTCCAAAGTTAAATGGAGTTCTCGAGGTACAAGTACCAATCTAGATAAGTATGCCATTCAAATTAGTGTATGTAACTAAATGAATAAGGACACGAGTGCCTTATATATAAAGGTAGTCATCAAAAAATTTGTAGGTATGGGTTCAAGATGTAATCTTCCTATTATAGAGGTTCTTGGTAACTATGACATTGATCTTAATAGAAGCAGTGTTACCCGGAGACCCGTCTCCCCCCCTCCAGACGCGTCTCGGAGACTTTTCGCGTCTCCGGAGACTTCAAAAATGGTCGGAGACTTCATGACGAAGTCTCCTGAAGAATCTAAGTCTCCAATTCCAAAAAAATGAAGTCTCCCCCACATCTCCTAATTAAAAAACAAATTTAAAATACAACATTAAGTCATTTTATGATTTTGACTTATTTGAATGTTTTTTTTAGCAAGGCCATTTATGATTTAGCATTTTTAATAAATATTAAATATTAAATAAACAAAATTCAAACAAATAAATATTTAATATTTATATATTAATGTAACAAATAATGAATTACAATTTATAAAATATTGTTATTGGATTATATAATATATTATTTATTAATATAATAATAAGTAATACTATATAATATATATCTCAGTCGGGTTAGGGCTGACTGATTATTTCAAATTTCAATATGTAATGATAATCTCAGCGATGCCAATTATTGATATGATGATGATCATATGCATATTCAAAAATCAGATATGACTATGAGATATGCAATAAGAGTTTTGAACTTTTGAACTATTTGACTCTATATTAATATGACACTGCTATTTAGTATTAGACTTTAGTCTTTGACTCTTTAAACTTTTAATGTTCAATGTTCAATGTTCATAACTTCATACTTATAACTTTCCATTGTTCTTGTTTTCAAAGCACTATGTTATGAATCTATGATATTTCTTAACAATTATTAAATTATATTAAAAAAAAAAATTGCCGTCTCCAAGTACCCGTGTCTCCTGTTTTTGAAAAAGGCGTACCGGTACCGGTACCCTCAAAGTCTCCGCGTCTCGGGGTAACACTGAATAGAAGTTGTGTGTTTTGCTCATTAGATTTATATATCCTTGAAAGAGAATCTTGGTTCTAAGAAACTCCATGTTGTCCAAACAACAACTCCCTTCATTCAACCCTTCAAACCCTCTTTTCTTTCCCTAAACTGCATAAAGCTTTCCAGCATCCCTGCATGTTTGGGGAGAAAAAGCATACAAGATCATTTGTGAAGCCCTTGTGAACCCCTTGGGGAGATTTGTGTGCATGGGGGAGATTTGTGTGCATGGAAGAATAAAACCAAGCATGGAACATGAAAAGTAATGTGTGTTGAAATACATATCAGCTCTTCTCTTTTGAGAATCCATTTGGAAATCAAAGGGAGCAAATGGCACTAACATCTATAGTCTAGATTCTGGACTAGAATGAATGTACCGCCACATGTATCCAGTCTATCTTATAGAAGCCATATATCAGCTCTTCTCTTTTGAGAATCCATTTGGAAATCAAAGGGAACAAACGGCACTAACATCTATAGTCTAGAATCTGGACTAGAATGAATGTACTGCCACATGTATCCAGTCTATCTTACAGAAGCCATACGTTCCGAAACAGAACAATATTGTCTGTGCCTATGCATAAGAAAAAGGAGATTATCTGAGTCACAAATGTCAAATCCTAACCATGGAATCTCATTTTGGAGCCAAGATCTAAGGAAATACTTAAATTTTAGATAAAGAGGAGTTTCTATCTGTCAAAAGAAACAGAAACAGAGATTTCTAATCTGTAGATAAACAAACTTCAAGACTGGATACAAAATCAATGCGACAGGTATCTCCCTTCCCAATGAATCAAACTACACTTGTTTTAATGCAAATCAGCAGACAAGGAAGATCAAAACTTTGAAGTGATTATAATTTATAAGCAATAGATATAAAGAAATATCTTCTTACTCATCCAAAGCAGGAAACCTTCATTGAAAAAATTGTTTGTCATCCTCTAAAGCTACAATGCTGCTCTACAGCTTACCTCTACCCTTTTACAATGGCCAATTGCACATTAAGAACGGCACTTGGATCTGTGGAAAAATACGCCTAATTTAGTTTTTGTATAGTTCTCTTCAAATTACGCACTCTTTCAAGGATCGCTACTTCTAGTTAAACCTCCTGGCTGTCTTTGCACTCCTACCTCCTCCATCACTCGGCAATCAGATATATAGTGTCTCTGACCTCGTTGATATTAGTCTCCTTTCATGGCCTCTGACTATTTTTAGAAAGTGTTTTACTAACTTAAATAGAAAAAAACAAATAAAATAACAAAACTGATCATTTGAGGTGTTCTTAATGAAAAAAAATCCAAATAAAAAATAATAATATGGAGAACATTTGAATAGTCAAACTCTTGGATCAAGACAACAATTATACAGGCTACTACCCTTAATCTATACGTATAAGTTCTCATACAGTTGCCTCTAATTCTGAAATTGACATAATGGAACTTTCAAATTTTAAAAACCCACATTTTATGATGGACTCATGTTTATCAGTACAATGACAATAATATTATCAAATTTTCCTTCATTTCTATAGCTTATAATAAACTATACATATATAGGTCACAAACCATACATATATAGGCCACTTTAACGGTTAACATAAATCATGTCTTTAATATGTTCATATTTAGTTGAATTTCCACAACTTCTATAAATCTACTGTGTCTTTTTTTCTGTCTATTGAACAGAACCTAAATACCCAACTGCAGAGACTATTGTAAACAGTGCAACGAAATTGCAAGCATGATATTAAACATAATAGTGTCAAATATATATTTTCAGTACTCTTACAAAGCATGGCTCTTCATCTGCAGCGGTACACAGAGCATATTATTGAGGCAGCTCTATCCTTCCAAGATCGACCTCTGCTCATGGTTCTCCAGCTCTGAGAAATGGCTCCCAAACAAATGACAGAAGTAAAAAATTGAAGTCTCATCTGAGGCTGAGAAGATCTCCCCGTGCTAACACTAATATTCATTCAACCTGCTCCAACTACTCAAGTGTTCATGTTGATGCATCGACGAGGATTAACCCTGCCTGTGAACAATCCAAAGCAGATCACAAATTAGTTTTGGATTTCCTTATGGCTCGGCAGGAGGCCTCTCCCATGTAAAGCTTGGAAACGATTGCCATGGAAGACAAAGTATTTCACGAAGAAAAATCCCCGGTTTGCCACTTACACTGTTTTTGGCCAAGTTTATCTCAGCTTAATAATTAGATTTGGAAATCCTAGTAGACTTTCCTCGAAGATAATATCTTCATCAATCCATGTGTCAAGGGCTTCCTCTTTCTAATCCGTGTATCCATCACAGACAGACGGGGACATGTTGCTTAAGAAGGGATCTTGGTCTTGGTAAAAATAATTTCCCTATATGAAACCTTAGAAGTTGGTACCCAAAATTTCACCCCACCAATAAGACACTCTTCATCCTCCTGATTTGCATGAGATTACCCAAACCTTTCACCACATTTCAGGGGCCTTCTAACATCACCTCAATCAGTAACACCAACGGAAAAATTATTTCAGTTCCCAAAATGGCAAAATATCAGCATACATTCACCTGTGCCCAAATTCTTGTGGACATATACCTCTCCAAAAGGTTACCAGCAAAAATAGGTATCAAAGTTGGCACCAGAATTTGGAATCAATTGGTGAACTATGAAGGATTAACATTGAGGTGTAGCTTTTGTTATCCTGCAAAGTACAAGGCTGAAGTCTCTATAAAGTTCTTTCTTGTAGCAAAGAGGTTAAATCAGCAAAGATGGCTACCTAGTGGAAAGGAGCAGATTTGTGCTATCAATATATCCTCCCTGATTACCAAGATTCCAAGGATGGTGCATTTACAGATTTGGAAGATGCATTATCAAGGTCTTCTCTGTCCTCATGAAGTGGCTCACCCCCCCCTTAGTGGCTGAGCCTCTCTCCAAGAATACTTTGATAGGGAACATCAAAGAGAGGTGACCTATTTGGTAGCAACTCCTATTCAAATAGAAGCAATAATTGCAAAAAAAATTGAAATAATTACAAATTCTTGTTGCTTGCGATAATTTTCCCTCAAAATTCTGCATTTTTTATAGATCTTTGACTGGGATTTTTGAACTTTTTTTAGTCATTTTAGCGCAATAAAGTTGACTTCATGCAGGTTGCTCAAGTTCTAACTGATTTTCAACACCCTTTTACTACTCACAATTTCTTTCGATAGGGTTTAACATGTGTTACACTCTCTGTGTTTCAAAAAAGTTTTACATCATTTGTTTTTGTTGTCTCTATAAAAGTTCATTTGACAGATCTACATTCCTTAAACAATATGACAACGTTGATCACAAAGAACCTAAATCTGTCTGCTCGATATTTGTTTTGTGGGTCTCAACTTATACATAATGCTTTCAGGATTAACCAGCCTTTGCATAGTCTAATGGATGATCTTAATAGTACGAATTATTTTTTATTTATAAGTATATAAATTTTTTTTATGGATAATGGGCCGAAGCCGAGATTTAATTATTATTATTTGTTGATTTAATTATTATCATTTGTTAAGATTAAGTAGACTTGAACCCAAGACCTCCCAGATTAGAGGCTCACAACTTTACCGTTGTGTTGTAGGTTGTTGCCTGATTAAGTATATAATATTTTATTTTATATATTACTAATTATTAATTTTAATATAGATTTATTAATTTATTTAATATGTTTGTTAAGTTTCATAATACATGTCATTAAATATTTTTATTAGTATTTGAATTTCATAAGTTTAATATATTATTGATAAATTTAAAATATTTTGGTATAAATATAATAAATTATATTTAATATATTTTTTATACAATATTTTATTTTTTTATTTGCATTTATTCTTTTTTTATATAAATAATATATAATATAGGATTGTCCTATTCAATTGTATCCATATGGGGTATCTTAAAATAGTTGATCTGTTATAATATTTCAATAGAAACTTTCTAAAAGGCTTATAGGAAAGTTTTTGTGTTATCTAAAAACTAACAGATAAACTAAAGACTAATGAGGATGACCATTAGAAAAACATTACAATATTCTAATACCCTCCTTTAATGGTCACAGTCTAACTACCCAACTACCCTGCCTCTACCCAACTACTAAAAGGCTTATAAGAAAGTTTTTGTGTTATCTAAAAACTAACAGATAAACTAAAGACTAACGAGGATGACCATTAAAAAAACATTACAATATTCTAATACCCTCCTTTAATGGTCATAGTCTAACTACCCAACTACCCTGCAGAAGACTATACATGTCTTGTGGTCATAAATTCTTTAGGAACATTTTGATTTTGTTGTTGCTGAGACCCTCCCTAGATCTACAGAATGTCAATGACCAAAAGTAGCAAGGAGGTTGCCCCCTTCTTCAAAATACTCTACCAAGAAGAGACAAGAGCCTCCCACTAAGATGAGACCAAAAGTAGCAAGGAGGTTGCCCCCTTCTTCAAAATACTCTACAAGAAGAGACAAGAGCCTCCCACTAAGATGAGTCTGTCACTACTAACACTCCCAAAACTGCAAAACTTCTGACCAAAAATTATCACAAAACTTTTGCCAGAGAACAGCATCCCTCTCCTTAAAACTTAGAGTTGCTTGTTCACAAAAAAATTAATTTTTTTTGGCCCTTTTAAGAGACAACTATTAAAAAATGGGGAAAATTTTAAAATATAAGGAAATTTTAAATATTCATATCATAACAATGATAAAGTATTCAATCATAGACATTATAGAGCCTTTTATGACCATGGGTAGTTGAGTATGAACTATGATATTCATGTGTGTGTGTGTGAGAGAGAGAGAGAGAGATGATGAGAAAATGTCTGACTGGTGTGTATATTCAGATGATGGATTTATCAGTGAAGTTTTCCTAAGCCTTCAAGACTGCATGTTCTGTTGTCAAACTCATTAAAAAAGAGGAACAAATAAAATAAAAAGATATTATATATATGTGGGCATGAGTTAATGAAAACATATCTAACTGATGTTTATATTCAGGAGATGGATTTATTAGTGAAGTTTTCTTAAGCCCTCAATATTGCATGTTCTATTGTCAAAATCATAAACAAAGAGGAATGATTAAGTAAAAAGATAACCGTTTATGTTCCATTTTGACCTTTGTTGGGATACTAATAGATGGAATTGCTCTTTGAGTTGTCTATGCAAAGGCATGATAGATTCATTTTTGCATTCTAAAAGTGGTATTTCCTGCCAATTATGACTCAACTCGTATTCAGTAGTGTAATGCTTGTAGCATGCCAACATTGTCTATGCCAGTCCTTGTATGCTAAGTAGATTGTCCAATCACAATGTATGAAACAAGATCATCCTTGATTGTGACTCATTGTGAAGATGTTGATCAGACTGATGGTTTGGTGGGTGTTTGGGGGTAACACCCCCAACGAGATTGGGGGGCAGCATCCCACAAATTTTTGGGGGTACTACCCCAGCTGGGTTGAGAGCTAGCAACCCTCACGAGGAACTAGGGGCAATACCCCAACAAGGTCAGGGGACAGCCCAAATGAAGACCTTCAAAACCACACAGACCTCCATGGTAGACACTATTTTCATATTGTTTTAAATCTTAAGATGGGAATGTCATAAACCAAATAGGATTGAAAGGTTGCAATGTTTTCAACTAACTAAAGTTCTTGGGAAGGTTTGGGGACAGTGAGCTGTACAAATAGTGGTCATTTAGACATCCCTTGGCCATCCCCTTACATACCCAGCAAATTTTTCAATCCTAGGATATTTCCAAAATTTTGATAAAAAAGAAATGAGGTGAGGATGTTTCCTACCTCTCCTTGCATCCCCAAAATGTCCCCTATTGAGGACAGAGACATTTAAGGGTCACCGAGCAACTCTATTAATAAAATTATTGAGTCTTTCATTAAGGAAGACTTCAAAGTTATTGCACGAACAAATATTATTACTAAATGATGGGGATTACATAGCATTTGATCTTCAATAACATTAACCACTAGAGGATATTGGAATAGACCTAACTCTTTACTCCAACTTAACACTGGCATACGGCAATTTTTTTTTCTCTTGGGTAAAACCAAATAGGATTGAAAGGTTGCAATTTTTTTAACTAATGTTTGGGGACATTGAGCTGTACAAGTAGTGGTCATTTAGACATCCCTTGGCCACCCGCTTACATACCTAGCAAATTTTTCAACCCTCGGACATCTCCAAAATTTTGAAAAAGAAAGGAATGAGGTGAGGATGTTTCCTACCTATCCCCAAAATGTCCCTTATTGAGGACAAGGACATTTAAGAGAAAGGGCATGCCACCAAGCAACTCTATTAATAAAATTATTGAGTCTTTCATTAAGGAAGACTTCAAAATTATTGCACCAACTTATATTATTACTAAATGATGGGGATTGATCTTCAATAACAATAACCACAAGAGGATATTGGAATAGACCACAACTCTTCACTCCAACTTAACACTTGGCATACGGCATTTTTTTTCCCCTTGGGTACGATACATTTGGGAACTATATATATATATATGCACAAAATAAAAATTTAAAATTTAAAGAAATATCAGAATTGTAAAACTAAATACATTTGATAGTATGATACTTCATTGATCGATGCAAAATGCCAAAACAGTGTAAATGCTAATTGATATTGCCATATAATATAAATATATATCAGCTGCCCTTCAAAATGCCAAAATGAGAAAAGAGAGAGTGAAGAGAGTAAGATGATCTTTGTATTGGGTGAAATCATAGTTGAAAAACTACGACTAGTAATAACTCAGCTGACTCAAAAATTTTAAGAACTTGGGACTCACAAAAAACTCAGGGAAAAATTTGGCAATAAATTGGCACTTTTATCGAACATTTGAATATATAATTTCTTAATGTATTCTTAAAATTCAATAATAAAATAGCTTAGTTACCAATGCGTCCTGTTTTGGGCTTGATGCGGATTCGGGTGCGGACTGATGCGGATTCTGGATCGGATGCCCTGTGGGTGCTGTCTGGAAGCGCATCCCAGGCGCCCGGATGCTTGTGAATGCTTCTATGCGCTTCCAGACAGCACCCATAGGGCATCCGGGATAAAAAAGCCCAGAAAATTTAAAAAAATGCATTTTTCATTGTTGAATGTCATGTTCATGGTCATGGTGGCACAGTAGACAATGGGAATATTTCCAAATAAAAGAACTCAAACTGGCAGTTATATCTTCCTTTGATTGTTACATCTTATTGAAACTTG
>MU226380.1:4451664-4474916 GCA_018584345.1 Thuja plicata
TGGTGCATGGGCTGCAGCAGTTAACTAGATGGCCACACAGTCACACAAAAACTACATGGGGATACTGCAACAGACAGAAAAGAAAGGAAAGGATGAAATGCAAAACAGAGAGAAACATAGTTCTGTAGACTACAGTTTTGAACAAGTACAGTGAGAGAGTTAATTCGCTGATTTTTTATTTACATATAAGCTGGAGCAGGTTGCCAGGCTGAGAAAGTCTAAGTTCAGAAGGTATTCTCTATAGAAGATAAGAGCTCTAAGTTAGTGGCTGAATACAGTCCATTATAATTTGTAAGCTTTTGATTTTCAACTCAAGGTATTTGAATAAACTTTTTTGAACATTTAAATCCATATATTTCTGTTGTGTTTCTAGTTTGTGATCTTTACTTGTGATCTTATCTTGTATGGTAAGAGCTGCACTACCTTTCACTAGGTATCTGGGTGTTAGTTAACTGAGTTGTTGATGTTTCTGATCTTTGGAGAAGCTCTAGATGTTTCTTGCATTTTTCTTGGAGAATCATGAACTAAGTTTTGGTTTTGTAGTTCAAATTGCTTTTGAATCTTGAACATGACTGATTAGTTATTAATATTGAACTTATTTCAATTTGTTGTCACGTCTTTGAAGTTTTAACTTTAAGTTGAAGTGTTGAACTATCAAGTATCATACTATCATATTCATTATCAATATCAAATGATTTATTTTTGTATGTTTTTGCATTTCTTTGCATATATAATATATTATACTATTTATATATATATTTTTAAAATTAAAAATATATATACATATATATAAAAACGCATCCAAATGCATCCGCATCGGTACCCGCACCCGAATCGGTAACTTAGTAAAATAGTATTGTGTAATATTATTCTGTATTAAATAATAAATAACAATTATAAAATACAAATACGTATTTTGTAATAATAATAAGTATTTTGGCCCGTTAATGGCTTAGCTGGGTGCATCCGGCCTCTCATGTCCACGTTTATCGCAGTCGAATGGAACAAACCGGAGGAGGGATGGATAGAGATTAACTTTGATGGGGTTTCAAAGGGTAATCCAAGACCATCTGGGATTGGATGTGTTGCTCGGGATTGTGGAGGTAATATACCGAGTTTGGAAGCAAAACGAATCAAGGATGGGACGAATAATATAGCGGAAGCTATGGCTGCACTATAGGCTGTTAGAATGGGATGAAGAAAGGGAGTCAAATGGCTACATTTAGAAGGGGACTCTTTAGTGGTAGTAAATGCTATCATAGTGGGGATCCTTCCAAGCATGGCATCTCCAAAAATTTATCCATGCCATCCAAAGTGAATTACCACATTAGGAAAAATTTAAAGTTGTTGTCCTCAATTTTGCATTCTCCAAAATTGGGGCAACCCTACGCAATTCTCAATGTTTGGTAGGAGTTTTCTCTAAGAGTGTTGATGTTTTGTAAGAAGTTCTATTTAACAGGACCAGTTATCCCTTGGTTCTTGTTCGATTTTTACTCCTTGCAAGCATCCAGTCTTTTTGTCTTTCTTTTGTTTTTGCTTTGCTTTGCATCTTGTTTTTGTTCCGATTCTGGTCGTAGTTTTGGTAGCTTTTGTCTCCCAGTTCGTCTTCAAGTAGTTCGCACATCCTTCTAAGATTATCAAAAGAATGGGCTTTTTCCTGTTAGTTGCATAAAACGAAAGCTTATTTTGTATGTGAGATAGACTTTAAAACTCTATTCTAAAATTTTGCGTCATTCTGCGAAGTTTTGCTTTAAAATATTAATTATAGCATGATTCTACATCATATCTGCATATCAAATCATTAAAGTTTTAAAGTCGCATATAAAATTATTAAGTTCTTTCTCTATTTAAAATTCGGCTTTTAAAAAAAAACATTTGCGCAAAGGGCATTGTTTTCGAGGTCTTATTTTATTTAATCTCGAAATGACAAGATGAAGATGAGATTTATAAATAAATTTAAAGTTTATTTATAAATTTTGAATTTCCATTTTAATGATGATCTACTTTGCATATATTTTAAAATAATGTTTTATTCAAAAGTCTAAAAAAGAAATTGAATTTTAAAACGTATGAACATATGTTTTTAGAATTTAATGACGTTTTATATTTTTTGAAATATATATGGCATTAGTTTTTAAAAAAATAAAAATAAGTATAAATATATTACTTTTAAGTAATATGTTTTTAAAAATATGCAAGGAAAACGATATGTTATCGTTTTAAAAAACGGCTCTCCATTGGCATCAATTTTTAATCTTATATAACGTTTTAATTAAAACGTTTATGAGTTTTTGATGTGAACCACGACAGGGAGTATCGTTTGAAGTTTAGCATATACATATGACATAGCATATGTTATGTTTTATTAAACCTACGAGCCCTATGTGGAAGTGATGTTTTTATTAAAATGTGGTGTCGAATAACAAAGATGTTGCATATGTTATACCCTTTGCCAAGGACCGTCTAAACCCACGGCTTATCACATGGCATCGATTTTGATAAATTAGCATATGTTATAAGCAAGTTAAAATGTATTAAACAAGACCCGCGGTTTTTCCTCATACTAAGGCGTCGTTTTCTATTGACATGGCATATGACTTATATTACATGGCGTTGATTTATATTTGAAATACATATTGATTTACATGCCCAGCCCGTGTTCACTTGAAGACTAAAGCGTTGTTTTTAGATACTTTAGCATATATATTAAATTTAGCATATGCATTCGAAATGCATATCGCACAGCATGTATTTTCTTTTGTTTAAAACCACAAAAACCAATGGTTATCGGGCACTAATCAAAGGCAAAGGAAAACATGCGATGGTCTTTGAGTTATTATGGTTAAATGTGGCGGTGTTTTTCATTGGAAATACACAAACGTTTTTATTAAAACTACTCCACTACAGGCTGCCTTTTCTTCCCAACAAGAGCATGGTGGAGTCTTTTTAACCATTTGCATCCACCAATTGGTGCGGTTTTAGCTAGAGCTGTTTGTTGTGGTGTCATTAAAAGCAAAGACTTTTTCTTCCCTATTCAATGCATGCCTTAAATCAATGCAGTTAAGGTAAGTTCTCACTTAGTCTTCAAAAACGTTTTTGCCTTGGCCTCCAATTTCGAAATTCATTCTTGATTGAGTTATTGATTCTTTCAAAAGAGAAAAGAATGCCATGATCATAGGGCACGTTTTTGAAGAATTCCTCCCATTTTCTTGTTGTTTTCATGCAAGTTTTGATGCATGGTGAACACTTGTCCTTCCCCAAACCATGACCATTGATATTGGCATTGTTTTTCACAAGAGCTTGTCAATTTTAGGGTCTATATAACCCCCAAACCATGACCAATGATATTGGCATTGTTTTTCACCAGAGCTTGTCAATTTTAGGGTCTATATAACTCTGTAAATTTCCCTTAATCTGCAAATTCGAAATTCATTTCCATTTCTAAAAATTTGCTTTGAAGAGGAGGTTTGGTTTTTCCCTTTGCATCCAAGAGAGGTAAAATGTTTGTTTTCACTTTTCTTATTTGCATTTTTGTTTTGTTTTTGAATATGTTGTGCTCTCTTCTTCTCTCTCATCTTTTCTAAGTTGCATATGAGAATGCAATTTATTCTCATATGCAGTCGGGATTAAAAACCCCGTTCTTATGGTGATCTTCCCAAAAGTGCATGTAAATATGCAAGTGTTGTTCCTTATGCAGTCAGCCCATAAAAACCCACTTTTCCATATTTGCATTTTGAATAAGAAGAGACCAAGTGCTGCCCCATATGCAAAGAAGCTAAAAAAACTCATTGTTTGACCTTATATGCAAGTGTTCACAAAAGTTTATCATGCGCATGACATATTCATGTGTGAAAATACTTTTCACATCTCTTTGGACTTGTTGTCCAGAATGTGTAAATGCTTCCAAAAGCCCACTATGCACATAGCATGTCTGTTCATGAGCTGCCAACGATTCTAAAAAAACTCCTACCTTGCATATTGAACACTTACCCATATACACCTTCCATAAACTCAAAGCTTGGCATTCATTCATATACAGTGCTACAGAAAAACCTCGTTCTTCATCTTTCTTCCACACACTTGCAAGATGTATCAAGTTTGATCTACCCCTCAAGGATGCAAGCTCTTGTTCCAAGTTGAAGAAAGATCTTCACATGTTTTTCCCATGATGCAAGGATACAAAACCGGAGCAATCACACGATGGAGCCAGACAGATCTTCACATGTTTTTCCCATGATGCAAGGATACAAAACCGGAGCAATCACACGATGGAGCCAGACAGGGAGGTGGAAAGTGTGAAATGATTCCAGGCATAGAATGCTTTCAAAACTGAAACAAAAAGACACAAAGATGTCTTTCAATGATCACCATTATGATGCAGAGCGATATGCAGACTCATGTTCTAGTTCGAAATGCTTTCACCAAACCAGAACACATCAATCATCGGGCATCATGTAGCAGCATGAAGACTGACAGAGGATGATGCAAATAGATGTCGTGTCTTGTCAGACACTTAGATGCTTTCATTATGCATTTTGTATAAGTGTAGAATCTTTGACAAATTACACAAAAATATGTAATTGCATATGATAGTATCACGTGCAAAGTAATCTCATGTAATCATGTTGCAAGTACATTAGGTCCTGCAGCATTGAATAAGTCAAAGTTAGTTAGTTATAGATAAGCTTTGAATAGGTCTTAGTTAGTTAGAGATAAGGTTTGAATAAATCAAAGTGGTTAAGGGTTTCCCCTTTCTTCACTTTTCCCTCTTCTCTTTTCCTATATAAGGAGGGGGGTTCATTGTAAATAATCATCTTTTGTTATGTGCAAGTAAACTATAGGCAATTCTATTGTATTCTGAAAACTTTGAGTTTCATTGTGCAAAGTTGAGCGTTTGAATAAAGGAACAAGAATTGGCAAATTTTGTGTTGTTGGTTTTGAAAATTAAAAAGTGTGTTCTTATGTCGCATTGGTTAATCCTTTCTCAAATCAATAGTTATCTTGTATGTATCATTTGAGCGCTTTAATTCAAGTTGTCTGAAGACTTTGAGCTTCAGGGAATTAGGATTACTATAGAAAATGGTGGCTGTAATACTCCAAGGACTGAAGACTTTGGGCTTCAGTATTGAAAATTAGATAAATAGAGTACTTATTTGGAGTGAGGACAAGAGACTTTGAGCTCTTGTATCATTTCATCTTTAGATAAATTCACTGTTGTCTCGGTCGATTGTTCTTAAGTCAATCGTCGAGCCACCAGTATTACCGTTGCGAGGGGAACTGTATGTGTTACAGTCAGTTCTACTTGAAGCCACCTGCGATAAGAAGGGAGCCTCCCCTATTGCTGAGAGGAGAGAGTAATCTCACACACTGCTGCCTAAAATACACATTTTGCAAGTTGTAGTCTTAGTGACTTGCAAAATATTTAGCCAACAAAAGTAACCTACGCGCTTAGGCAAGGCAATAAGGTGGCGGATGTACTATCCAAGATGGCATTGACGTTCGAAGTTGGCGAGTGGCCTCAACAAGATTTCCATAATCTCAACCTTGCATCAAACAGTGATGACGACAACCAAGCTAATGATGGAGTAATGAGGTGGAAGGAATGTAGTTAATGCAATGCAATTTTCAAGGCGTACGGGAGCTCGTGTTTGGCGTGGTGCTGTTAAAAGGCTTTTTAATCTCATTTTTTAAATCACATTTGCCTTTGTGTGTCTATGGTCTGGGCGTGACAGTGAGGATGGAAGCCATGTTCACCCTTCTCACAAGGCAACAACAAGCATTTAGCATTTTTTGGTAATGTGAAGATGCAGAGGCTCAAGAGAATGTATTGTAAGGATAAGGCAATGTTGAAAGTTTTGATGAAGCTGCTTGGGGAGGAATTTGTTACGTTGAAGCACAAATATCACATCAATGTTGATATTATCACCATGGTGTTTGGGTGGGCGGTGGAACTTGCAAAGGATGCAGTGGTTATCAAGTGGGTGCTGCCTACTTTGGTCAAGAGGATATGCTGCTAGGAATCGAACACATTCGAATGGGCAGTTCTGGGTCAGGGCTTTGATGTCTCGGAGGGCATTGAGGACCCACAGCGAGCGCAAGAATTTGGGCTGATTCCCTTCATATGTTGGCCAGGCCTTCTGAACAAGGAGGTATATATGCAAAAAAGACGGGTGGCGTGGGAGGATTTGAAGTAGAAAATCAAGGATTTTCAGCTCAAGGTGTTGGAAAGGGGGGATAGGTTGGCTGAGCAACCGGTGATTCCAAGACGAAGGACTCGGCGTGACAATGGGGTGTGTATGCGGTTGGCGACTAGAGCGGGAAATGAGCGATGGTCATGGTGGTTTTTTGGTGGTGATGCTCGAAGCCCTGCGTTTTGGAGCGGCAAGAGATTGCAAAGGTGGTGAAATTATTGTTTTTTGTTGTGGTACGCATATGCAGGGATCAAAAATCCCTTCTTTTTGCTCACTCTGGTTTGTCTGATTGAAAATCTATGTCAAGGTGGTTTTGGGTAGCCGGTTAGGGCAAATGGTTTACAAGGTGGTTTGCTGAAAACCGCTTTCACAGCGACTATTGTAAGGATGTAATGGGGGTTAAGGTTGAAACTTTTTATTCTAAACTATGCATTGTATATATTATTTTAATATTAATAAAATATCAAATTACCGATCAAAAAATAATAATAATAGCATTTTATAATATTAAATATTTTGTAATGCAATAATACCATTATTTATAGCTTTATTATAAATTATTAATAAATTTACAATTTTTTATTTTGAAATTTAGGAGGGTGATTATCATGCATTATTGTAAATTGTAATAGCATTGTTTATAACTTTATAGCAGTGTTACCCCGAGACGGGGAGACTTTGAGGTCTCCAGTACCAGTACCGGTACCGGTACACCTTTTCCAAAAACGGGAGACGGGGGTACTTGGAGACGGCAAATTTTTTTTTAATATAATTTAATAATTATTAAGAAATATCATAGATTCATAACATAGTACTTTGAAAACAAGAACAATGGAAAGTTATAAGTATGAAGTTATGAACATTGAACATTAAAAGTTTAAAGAGTCAAAAACTAAAGTCTAATACTAAATAGCAGTGTCATATTAATATATGGTCAAATAGTTCAAAAGTTCAAAACTCTTATTGCATATCTCATAGTCATATCTGATTTTTGAATATGCATATGATCATCATCATATCAATAATCGGCATCGCTGAGATTATCATTACATATTGACATTTGAAATAATCAGTCGGCCCTAACCCGACTGAGATATATAGCACTACTTATTATTATATTAATAAATAATATATTATATAATCCAATAACAATATTTTATAAATTGTAATTCATTATTTGTTACATTAATATATAAATATTAAATATTTATTTATTTGAATTTTGTCTATTTAATATTTAATATTTATTAAAAATGCTAAATCATAAATGGCCTTGCTAAAAAAACATTCAAATAAGTCAAAATCATAAAATGACTTAATGTTGTATTTTAAATTTGTTTTTTAATTAGGAGACGTGGGGAGACTTCATTTTTTTGGGATCGGAGACTTCGTCATCAAGTCTCCGGCCATTTTTGAAGTCCCCGGAGACGCAAAAAGTCTCCGAGACGCGTCTAGAGGGGAGGAGACGAGTCTCCGGGTAACACTGCTTTATAGCATTGTAATAAATTTGTAATATTTACTATTCTCAATTCTGAAAAATTGTAAATGTAATTTGAAATTTGCAGGTAATATGGCATGCCCTAGCCTCCACAAAAATGAATCAAAATGTCATGCCCTAGCATCTGCGAACATGAATCAAAAGTTTGAAGAAATGCCCTAGCATCGCAAAAACATTATCGTGGCTCGGGAGAAGAAAAATGACAATTTTTTTGACATAATCCCTTTATCTTCCCATTGACCGTGTTTTTTTACTGATATCTGGCGATTTATGCTCAAAAAAATCCTGATATTTTCAAAAACTCATGGCTGATATTTTCGGCGATTAAATCGTCTGCATAAACGACTTGCAATTTCATGTGATATTTGTGCTTTTTTAACCATGGGTAAAATTATGGTTTTAGGGGCATTTTTGGGTTTTTAGATGCCCAAAAAAAAATTAAAAATATATTTTTTCATTTTTGGTTACTTTTTGGCACTCGGCGTTTTTGGGTACCCTAGATGAACCCAAACATACCCTTGAGCGAAATTGTACCTAGTATAAATTGTGGAGGCCTTAAGGGTGTACCCAGAAACTTAGCTAAAATCTCTTGTTAATGTAGGAAAATAACCACTCTTCCTCAAAGACTGAAGACCTAAGGCAAAGTTTCACATTTATAGGAATCAATTTTTGTAATCCTCTTATCATGTTTTACAAAATAGATTGTGATTGAAATTTTGAAAATTATTTGTCTACTATTGTCTAGTTATCATTTATGCACCTATAATGTATGAAAACGGATGTTGACAAGCTTATACATGCAGTCTAGGAACTAGGCATATTCTTGCTTGATTGCATTAAGGAGAGTGGATCCATTGGCTCAACCTCAAATCTGATTGAAAAGGGTTGGGCACAAGGTGAATCCAACAACTCCTTGTTTGAGTTGAAAATGACAACGAAAAGATGTGAATTGAATGATAGTTCTTGAGCCAAAGTTGAGAAATCTAGAGTATTTAACATGTATAAAAATCTCAGTTTAGATATGTAGACAAGGATTACTGATCTGGAACGAGGAGAGAGAGAGAGACTATTCCTAAAATCTCAACTAAAATCAAGAGGCCAATGTTGCCTTGGGCGCCCTTGACCCACAGAGTGAATTTTTAGCACCAAATTGATCTGGGACTATGACACACTACAATGGCCCCCTACCAAATTTCAACCTAATCTTGGAGGTCAATGGTGCCCCAAGCACCCTTGACCAAGTGTTTTTTGATGAATTTTGGAGTAAAATTCTATCTCTGTGTCTTGAGCACTTTTCATCTTCAATTTCTATCAAGAACCTGTAATTGGAGATGGATCTACACACAAGAGGAGAAAAGTGGTGTTTGGGGTTGTATAGTTGTTTGCCTTAGTCAAAATCCAAGTTGGAACTCAACCCTACAAAGATGATGAATTGAAATGTTTGAATGGAAATGCTTAATTGAAATGATTATACCTCTGATTGATGATGCAATGTTCTTAGGATAAGCCCTGCATGTGTTGATGCATTAAAATGATACAATAATCAAGCAAAAAAAATGATAAAATCCATCATGAAAACATAATTGAAACATAATTAAAGATGCCTTGATGTAGCTTGCTACACCTTAAACTCAGATCTACCCTTGAAGAAGAAGAATTGCTTTTGAATTGGAATGCAAATGATGTGTTTACATATTGTGGAGGCCTTAAGGGTGTACCCAGAAACTTAGCTAAAATCTCTTGTTAATGTAGGAAAATAACCACTCTTCCTCAAAGACTGGAGACCTAAGGCAAAGTTTCACATTTATAGGAATCAGTTTTTGTAATCCTCTTATTATGTTTTACAAAATAGATTGCGATTGAAATTTTGAAAATTATTTGTCTACTATTGTCTAGTTATCATTTATGCACCTATAATGTATGAAAATGGATGTTGACAAGCTTATACATGCAGTCTAGGAACTAGGCATATTCTTGCTTGATTACATTAAAGAGAGTGGATCCACTTGGCTCAACCTCAAATTTGATTGAAAAGGGTTGGGCACAAGGTGAATCCAATAACTCCTTGTTTGAGTTGAAAATGACAACGAAAAGATGTGAATTGAATGATAGTTCTTGAGCCAAAGTTGAGAAATCTAGAGTATTTAACATTTATAAAGATCTCAGTTTAGATATGTAGACAAGGATTACTGATCTGGAACGAGGAGAGAGAGAGAGAACCTATTCCTAAAATCTCAACTGAAATCAAGAGGCCAATGTTGCCTTGGGCGCCCTTGACCCACAGAGTGAATTTTTAGCACCAAATTGATCTGGGACTGTGAAACACTACCATGGCCCCCTACCAAATTTCAACCTAATCTTGGAGGTCAATGGCGCCCCAAGCACCCTTGACCAGGTGTTTTTTGATGAATTTTGGAGCAAAACTCTATCTCTATGTCTTGAGCACTTTTCATCTTCAATTTCTATCAAGAACCTATAATTGGAGATGGATCTACACACAAGAGGAGAAAAGTGGTGTTTGGGGTTGTATAGTTTTTTGCCTTGGTCAAAATCTGGGTTGGAACTCAACCCTACAAAGATGATGAATTGAAATGTTTGAATGGAAATGCTTAATTGAAATGATTATACCTCTGATTGATGATGCAATGTTCTTAGGATAAGCCCTGCATGTGTTGATGCATTAAAATGATACAATAATCAAGCAAAAAAATGATAAAATCCATCATGAAAACATAATTAAAGATGCCTTGATGTAGCTTGCTACACCTTAAACTCAGATGTACCCTTGAAGAAGAAGAATTGCTTTCCACCCTTGAAGAAGAATAATTGCTTTTGAATTGGAATGCAAATGATTTGTTTATATAATGATGAAATGGATTAGGAGGGATGCCTTGTATAGGGATTTAAAAGTAAAATCACCTTTTGGCTGACTTGGAATTTTTTTTAACATGACTGGTGATGCTGGCACGACATGCCCTCCAGACGCACATGAAATGATTTTGACCCGGAGCTATGAACAAGTGAGGCCACAAACAGGGGACCTCATCCCCATTTAACAAAGTTGAGACTCAAAACAAATGAACACATTGGATCAGTAAAGGGACAAGCTTGCGATAACAAGGATATAGCGAAGATTAGAACCTTGTGGGCACAACCCCACCACCACTTAACCAACACACTAAGTGGTGAACCCAATTTGGCTGACTTAGAATTCATATTTTCACATCAATGATAGTTTTTGAAAGGGCAAGTCCGACATAGTTTTTGAAAGGGCAAGTCTGACATAATATCCTCTTGAAATTTTGCCAAAAAGCACTGGTCAACTGACAAAATATAAAGTTTAGATGGGGAAAAGGTGCATTCAACTTTGTCATTTGACAAAGGACCCATATAAAGTTAAAATGAAATAATATAAAGAGCACACTTAACATAAGGGTCCAAATAATAAAATGTTCATGCATTAAAGTGAAATAGGACTCATAATATTAATTTGAATATTAATATAAATCAATAAGGTCCTATAATGCATAGAAGAATGGGAAATACTAAAATGAGTGCTAGGAGAGTGAAATTGGTCACCCTAATTAAAGGTGTACAATGTAAGACGCTACAACACCATAACCATGTAGAGTGCATTGTGTAGTGCAATGTAAACAGCAATATGAAAATAAATGAAAGATCTATATTCCAAATATGAAAATAAATGAAAGATCTATATTCCAAAAATTATGAGCTAAACTCTCATTTGTATTTTCTCACTATCCAATCATGTGCAATATTCAAGAAGATGCTGCCCCTAAAAGATCTCCTTTCAAGTTTGAAGCTATGTGGTTAAGGGCGGAGGATTTTTATGCCAATATTGAAACTTGGTGGTGGAATGCTCCTGTTATTGAAGGTAATAAATCCTTTATTTTTTCCAAAAAACTCCAGTATGTCAAGGATCAGTTGAAACTGTGGAATAGAGAGGTGTTACGCTACAACACCATAACCATGCAGAGTGCATTGTGCAGTGCAATGTAAACGGCAATATGAAAATAAATGAAAGATCTATATTCCAAAAATTATGAGCTAAACTCTCGTTTGTATTTTCTCTCTATACCTCTATGCTATTAATATGCCTCTGAATTTAAAGAACAGCACATTTTTCTTTTCCTTTTTTGTTTGCAATTTTTAATATTTTTTGAAAATCCAAATTTTTCCTTATTAATCCCTGATTTTTTTCATAAATCTTATACTTTTGGTTTGCTGTTTTTTTCCCAAAATTATTTTTACTGCTATGCCTACTCTAACTCTTAAGCTATGTACATGAAAGCAATGATCCAGAAAATAAAGCAAATCAATGGACAACTGTTATGGAAAAGGATCAGTCAAAATTTAAAAATGCCTTTACACTCCCACGTTAAGAAAGGATTTCAGGGCCCTCCAGTCTCCTAAGCTGTTCCAAAGGCATATAAAAAATTTGTCTTCCTTGTTTATGGGGCTTTTAGACAAAATTTTCAAAATTCTATTTTGATTTTTTTTAATGGGAGAGGAGTATGTCAATTCTATACACCTTAACTTACCAATCAAAAAGAAAAAGAGAAGCGTCAAATATATTGTTAAATGATCATTCATTTCTATAGTTTATCAAAATCCGTGGATAAATAGATACTTGAACAGTTAATTAGTTAATCCATATCATGTGCTTAATATGTTTTGCATTTGGGAAATGTAACCACATTTCTCATTACTTCTATTGATCTAGTATGTCTTGTTTCCTATGTATATTGACAGAGCCTGAATACTAGACTGCCAAAACTCTTTTAAATAGGACAATCATGAAACCTCCCAAGCATTAAAATTACAAGCATGACATTTCACAACTAGTTTGCTAGACGATACGAAATATCATGCATATATCCCTACAACAGAATCAATATCAGAAGAAGATACCTTATAAATATAAATCCCAAAGAACCCAATACACTTGCTGGGTTAGAAAAGTGAACTTACTGGGATCAATGGTACCAATAGGAAAGCTCACAAGGAGAGCCATTGAGAAAGCAAAGACACAAGTTGATAACAACTCCATCCGTAAGCAAAGCCATTCAATGGCTGCAAAACTATAAAAGAATGGACGAGCATAGCAGTCAAATAAATATAAATTTCTTTCCATAAATCTTTGTTCCTGGCCAAAACTTCTGATGGTTGCTGCTCCGGCAATTGATTCCCCAAAGTGATGAATAATTGGAGCCTTTTGTATGCCTACCATTCGAACTAGTTCTCTTGACGATGCCATGTAGTATTTCTGCAAGATCAAGAAACAAAATCGCCTTCTAAATATAAATGTACTGAGAAGCACTAAAGAGAAGTCCAATGATAATTTATTGTGCTGTCAATCCATAAATGCAATGCAGATATTATAGAAAGAAGAAATTAATGTCCGAATCAACTGCCATCAAGAAGACCAAAAGCGACAAATAAGTTAAAATTGTGCTATTCAAAAAACATGAAATGTCCACAGACTACAGCACAATTTTCTGACAGCAATCGTATGCTCCATAATTGGCATTTGGGTAATCTCTAAACCAATGGTAACCTATTCTTCCATAAGTTTCATTATAAATATCAAAGATTAATTTGAAAAATGGTCCTTACAAGAAGAAGGGAGTATATGTGAACTTATTTATCACAGTTCAACAAGACTGGCTAAAGCCTAAAAATCAAAGCTTGCACTAAAAAATATCCAATTACTACAATTTCACGTACTGTAAAGCATGTGCCAAATACACAACTCTTTTCCTAGCAAGGAATCTACCATCAAGAAACAACAAGAATCATGCAAGTTAGATTCCTATCTTGATAAATAACTTTTACTGCCCGTATTACCATATGATAAAGAAGGAATTCATATGCAACCTATTCATAATTATTAGAATAACCATCAGTTATCAAATATTGTCATAAAGGTTAGAGTGGAGTAAAAAGGTTTAGTTCTGTAAGAGTTTAATACTAAAGAGAATAAAGAGAGACCTGTCAATTCCGTTTCATTGCTCTCAATCTCATTCAATCAAGATGTTATATATTCTGCTGATCTTAATCAGATTAACTCAATCGGAAAAAAAATAACGAGGGGGTCATAAATCATATTAGCTTTACTAGAGTTCCAAAGAATATTGAGACAGGCACAAGATTCGCAACCATATAAGGTGTTATAGAAAGTTGCAATGAATCTTGTCATAAGGGAATTACAACATCCACTTTCCTGCATGGAACAAGAATAAACTATCGCTTTAAAGCATATACAAAAAGTGTTTTGAGGGGTTAATCTGTGAAGATAGATTTGGGAAAGTGCAGTGCCCATACTGTCCTTGGAAATCCACTAGGCACAAGTTGTTATTCATACCTTCCAAGCAAAGTGCTATCTTGAACATGTACTGTTTAACAAGATACTTTAGCAACAGAAAATACTCACTGTATTTTTTGAATTTTTCAGATCCAGTCTTCAGAAGATTTTAAAAAAAAACAGACTTGTTTCAGATTTATTAATTTTTGTTGTAGATTTGATCTCCATATTAGGGGACAGGAGCTAGTAGTTGGGCGGGGGGTCCAAGACTCCAATTGTTGATATAGTACTTGTGGTTTTAATATCTAGTCTTTTAACATATTTATACTATATAATGTCAATAACCAGTCCACAAGTAAATTTAAAGAAACACCAAATGTTGGTAAAGATGGAGCCACACTTGAACACAGAAGAACCTATGATTGTTATATAAAAGAGCATAAATATATTCATTGAGAAGTGAAATAAATACCTTTTTGTTTCAAATAAAATATCATTACTATCCACTATAAGTGTGTCATTTATAACATAAGGTGCTCATATAAACAAGTTTGCTTGTCATAGTGAAAAGAATAGTATTCTCATGTGTACAACTATTGGGATAATATGCAGTGGAGTATATCATATTAATAGTTTGTCCTATCACAAATATAAAAAGATCAGTACAATAAATGCATTGTATTTAAACAAGTTTGCTTGTCATAGTGAAAAGAATAGTATTCTCATGTGTACAACTATTGGGGTAATATACAGTGGAGTATATCATATTAATAGTTTGTCCTATCACAAAGATAAAAAGATCAGCACAATAAATGCGTTGTATTTTCCCATGAAATGTGAAGGATTGTCAAAAA
Organism: Thuja plicata; assembly: GCA_018584345.1. Lineage (NCBI taxonomy): Eukaryota > Viridiplantae > Streptophyta > Pinopsida > Cupressales > Cupressaceae > Thuja > Thuja plicata. Next base: position 4,466,533 of record MU226380.1, read on the forward strand.
GTTAAAAAGTCAGCACACTAAATACATAGGAAATGTGAACAATTTGTGTTGACTATTGATCCATATGTGTTGGACATAAGTTGTATTTTAAATATAAATGTGTTGTTTTTATAACATAGTTTTTTGTGTTCAACTATTGGCCCATTTGTGTTGGATATAATAGTTAGAGATAACAAATATATAAAATATGATACTCTACAAATAACAAATGATATTGTTTGTTCAACAACTAGGGAAACCATCATTAGGTTTCCATCGAACCTTTAAAAAGTCAATTTTCCGACACTTCTCACGAGAAGTGCTAATGTGGCAAGTTGTGTGAGAAGCCACACCTCCAAACCTTAGTTTGAGATAGATACGAGGCAAGTTCACATTTCTTAAAAAAAGAGGTCCTACAATATTCCATGCAACTAGTACATGCTCACAAAGTTAGCCCTAACAATTTCCCATTCCTCTCCCCTATCATTTTTCAAGATCACCCTATAGTACATACTAAGAGACCAACTAGCTCTTGATTTAAGATAATGTGTGACAATTTCTCTTGTGGTCTTCGAGGGGCTTTTTCCCAACATCATTATAGATTGCTTTGAATAATCAAATTACATCAACAAACATTACCATTCTTGTCATAGAGAATAGTTTTGGAGATCTCTTCTTCAATTTTATGGGCATGCCTCATTAGACTTACTTTACACTGAAACATTTATGAAAATCTCTACTCTTACAAGAACATTGATGATGGATGTCACATAATTTAGAGATACTAACACAATCAATATTGCCCTAGTATTTTAATACTTGATGCTAGTAGGTGTAACCTATCTACAATTAACAAACTAAGAAATTCAAAAATATATAAAATACAGCTTGTCATTTAAGTAAACCATGTGTTCATAAAGCTAACATTCACATGTCTCCTTTTAAGGGCACATATATCGGCTTTTTCTTCACTTTTTTTTACTCTAGTAGAGGACTGTTATGAACATCCCTCACCTACATCTTTTATGTAGCATGACTCGATTTTCTATAAAAGTATTATTTTTGTGTTTACCAATGTGTGTTTCATATTAGATTTCAGTTGGTTTCGTTTTACTTCTACACAACCACATTTGCGCAATAAAACCAACAATGTAAGGTCATAGAGAATAGTTTTGGAGATGTCTTCTTCAATTTTATGGGCATGCCTCTTTAGACTTACTTTACACTGAAACATTTATGAAAATCTCTATTCTTACAAGCACATTGACGATGGATGTCACATAATTTAGAGATACTAACACAATCACTATTGCCCTAGTATTTTAATACTTGGTGCTAGCAGGTGTAACCTATCTACAATTAACAAACTAAGAAATTCAAAAATATATAAAATACAGCTTGTCATTTAAGTAAACCATGTGTTCATAAAGCTAACATTCACATGTCTCCTTATGGGCACATATATCGGCTTTTTCTTCACTTTTTTTACTCTAGTAGAGGACTGTTATGAACATCCCTCACCTACATCTTTTATGTAGCATGACTCGTTTTTCTATAAAAGTATTATTTTTGTGTTTACCAATGTGTGTTTCATATTAGATTTCAATTGGTTTCGTTTTACTTCTACACAACCACATTTGCGCATTAAAACCAACAATGTAAGGTCTAAATTTCAATTGTGTGACAAAAGTTTTCACTAGTCACTAGATCTCCCACGAAAGACAATTCAAACAACACTCCAGGGGACAATTAAAGGGAATAACAAGAAGAAATTGGCAGGAAGTTTTCATCTATTAGAAACCCATGTAGACACACCTGCTTGAGGTCAAGATAACAATACTTAGTAGCTGATGTGCTCCCTATGGCGTTGGATCTGGAAGCGGATACCTGGGGAAGCGAAGCCGGAGCCGGGTGCCCTGTGGATGCTCCCCGGAATCGCATCCTGGGCTCCCGGATGCGCTCTGGATGCACAATTGTGCATCCGAGAGCCCAGGATGCGCTTCCGGAGAGCTCTGGATGCGCAATTGCGCATTCGGGAGCCCAAGATGCGCTTCTAGGGAGCATCCACAGGGCACCCGGGCGCATCCGTAAGCATCCGCGGGCCTAGGGTCAGTTTGATGCTTTTTTTGGACAAAAAACACTTAAAAGCACATTAAGACATGTGCTTAATGAATTTTTTAATTATTTTTTTTCTCCTAAACCCTAAAAGGGGCCATTCATTATTTTTTCTTCTCATTTTGATTTTGTTTGCAGCCTCTTCACAGTTGGTCTCCATTTTGGCATTTTGAAGGCAAGGTGATTATTTTCGACGAGAATCGTTCGTGGGGTGAGAGATAGCTTCCACAAAGAAGTTTTAAGCATCTAAGTTGTCATGTCCCCTTTCTAGAGTGGTGTTTATTTTTTCTTCTCATTTTGATTTTGTTTGCAGCCTCTTCACAATTGGTCTCCATTTTGGCATTTTGAAGGCAAGGTGATTATTTTCGAAGAGAATCGTTTATGGGGTGAGAGATAGCTTCGACAAAGAAGTTTTAAGCATCTAAGTTGTCATGTCCCCTTTCTAGAGTGGACATCAGAGACGGAGAAGTTGGCCTATCATTAGAGTCTCGTAGGCTAGCGGAGATGGATAGGGACTCATTCAGTGCATACAGTGACCAGATTTTGGCTTTACAGGCAGTTTGGAGCAGTTCCTAGATTTTAGGGGATATCCCTACTTTTTAGGAGGATGTGTCAGTTTCCAGATGTGAGGTCCCACTGGACCATTCCATGGTTTCAGTTTTAGGATGACAGGGTGTGTTCCCTAGTTTCTAGGAGCATCCCTAGATTTTAGGGATGGGACTGCCAGTTGACCCATCTCGTTCGGCATCAATCACAGAGAGGTGACATGGTGGTAAATATAGTATTGCAATGCAGTTCCTTGATTTTAGGGGGTAGTTCCTTGATTTTAGGAGGGGGATTCCTACTTTTTAGGAGTTTGTGTTAGCCTCCAGATTTGAGGTTCTATAAGGTCATCCCTTGGTTTCAGTTTCAGGAGATTTGGGTGTGTTTCCTAGTTTCTAGGAGCATCCCTAGATTTTAGGGATGAGACTACCAGTTGTCCCGGGTTGTCCGGCATCAGTCACAGGCAGGTGACATATTCAATTTCAAGATTTGGTGATTCGATTTTGGAGATTGGAAGTGTTATTTGCCGTGGCAAGGATCGGCATTCTTCTTAGCATCGTTTATCAGAAGAAAATACCGCATTCAGCTTGGCAGCCAGTTTATTCCAGCTTGGACGTTTTCTAGAGGCAGCTTGAGCTTGTATTTTGGGCGCCATTCCTCTTTAGCAGCCCACGTTTTTCAGTTTGGAGGCATCTATAAGGGTTTATGACAGCAAAACATTCATCTTTAGTGGTTGCAAAACATTCCTATAGCTAGCGTCAAGTTCAAGAGGCAGCCACAAATCCATTTGGTGTATTTATTCCTTGAATACAGAAATCGCAGCCACAAATCCATTTGGTGTATTTATTCCTTGAATACAGAAATCTGAATATTATGCCTGGTACAATTTGAATAATTCTCAGATTGTTAAGTAATTTTAATTTATATGAATGTTGCTCTTCATTTCTAGTTTAAAGTTAATTGTTATTTATCAATTAATTCAGTTTCAGGATTTGGTGATTCGGTTTTGGAGATTGGAAGTGTTATTTGCTGTGGCAAGGATCGGCATTCTTCTTAGCATCGTTTATCAGAAGAAAATACCACATTCAGCTTGGCTGCCAGTCTATTCCAACTTGGACGTTTTCTAGAGGCAGCTTGAGCTTGTATTTTGGGCGCCATTCCTCTTTAGCAGCCCACGTTTTTCAGTTTGGAGGCATCTATAAAAGATTATGACAGCAAAACATTCATCTTTAGTGGTTGCAAAACATTCCTATAGCTGGCATCAAGTTCAAGAGGCAGCCACAAATCCATTTGGTGTAATAATCCTTGAATACAGAAATCTGAATATTATGCCTGGTACGATTTGAATAATTCTCAGATTGTTAAGTAATTTTAATTTATATGAATGTTGTTCTTCATTTCTAGTTTGAAGTTAATTATTATTTATCAATTACTTTCATATATCTTAAAAAACACCAAGGAAAACAACAAATAAAACGTGAAAACAAGAAAAAGCCATAAAAAACAGAATTCAACAACAGTTCATTTAAAGGTACAAACACTGGTCAAAGTTTCAGATTGCAAAATAAACAATAAATACCAAGGTCACCAGGATTGGGGATCTTTCAGTGGTATCAGAGCCTTTTTCTTGCCAGTCTGTGGGAATTTGTAAAATACATTGAGTGAGTGATCAACACTCTATTGAAATTGAATGGATACGCACAGGGGAACTTATAGCAGTAGACAGGTGAAACCGTATAGCAGTAGACAAAAGAAGCCATCAGATAGTTTGTCTGAATTTAAATGGCAAACTGATGCCTTGGGTAGACAGTTGGATCGTAGTCGGGATATTCAGAACAGGCTTAGTGAACAGTTGTCAGATCCGGCTACCATTGACAAGGCGGCTAAATACATGGTTTCACTCTTGTGCAGATCTTCTTCTCACAGGACACAGGATACGAGACAGGTTGACACGGTGAGGGAGGTCAGGAGAGACCTACGGGATGATTTCACAACTGCACGTGGGCCTAGCACATCAGTTCCAGAGATCAGTGCCCCTCCAGTTGAGTTACCCCACACTTTTATTGTAGGGTCATTACCTATCTCGGTGGATGAGCACATGACAGTTACACCGGCCGGCAAATATATGGAGACTCAGCACTCAATTGATGGTCTGGTGATATAGCGGAGTTGACGCCTGCAGTTGATGTTCGTACTATACCAGATTGTATTATAGAGACAGCCAGTGGCTCCAGTTCAGTTTGTCAGGAGGATAGTCCTATGGTAAATGTTGAGGGAGTTGCTGATAGTGGGAGTGCTGTAGGTTTGGAGGATATGACGGTGGACTCTGGACCGCGGGAGGAGGATACCACTTTTGAGGACTGCCTTGATGAGATGGAGTCAGATAGTACAAATCTGGATAGCGGCAGTCCCGAGATGGGGTTAGTGCAGGAGATGCCAGTATTCTCTTGTGTTGAGAGTTTGAGCATGGAGTCCGCATGTGGTGATACCAGTGTTGAGGTTGAGATAGTAGACACGGACTCATGCCAGTATGACTCAGATTCATTTGTTAGTAGGGAGTCAGATGAAGTTCAGTTTGGGTCACCAGAGGAGGTAGAGCCCTTGTTAGCATCTTGGTTTGCTACTGGTACTTCCTATGTGACCCATGAGGATGACTCCATCAGTGGTGAGTCATGTTTGTATCAAACCTTGGGAGAGGACTCCGAGTTGCTGGAGAGTGCAGATCGGTCCCAGGATCTGGATTACTCAGAGGTTACAGAGGACGAGGCAGCTGAGAGTATTGAGGAGGTAGATTATGTAGCAGCTTCCTTAGGTACAGAGGAGTTTGATGGAGATGTTCAACTGCTAGTACTCCAGTTGACGATGTGATTTCAGTTGTTAGTTCACAGAGCTCAAACGACAGCACACTGGGGGATAGTGTTTCTGAGAGGAGTATGTTGGGTACCACTTCTATTCACAGTACAGACAGTGTGCCAGGGGTGATGCATAGGAGGCCTATAATTCAGAGTCATCATGTGTCTAGTCAGTTGAGAGTCAGCGAGTATGATATTGTTACCGCATTCGAGCATTTTGATGTTGCTCGGCAGCTGCTAGTTGTTCATGGATGGAGTGCTCCTATGGATGATGAGCATGATAGTTGTTACATGTCCCTGACAGAGATTCATGCCTTATGGGAGGCTATCAAAATTTTGAGACGGGATTATTTTCAGTTGATAGCCGACCGAGATCACCTAGTAGAGTGGGGAAGTACAGCATATGAGGCACTCTTGGATAGAGAGGATGAGGTGAGTGAGCTTACTCGAGAACTCACGACGACCTCTGAGGTTTTAGAGAGCATTCAGTTGGCTCTCCAGGAGTCACAGGTTCAGTTAGCAGAGGTAACTGTGGAATTGGTGCAGCTTCAATCTACACCAGCACCAGATCCAGTGCAATTACATATTGTGGTGTCTAGTGATTTGGCGATGTCCACAGTTGGGGTTGTTGGATGTGATGGAGTTAGGGATACATCCACCCTTGATTCTAGTGTTGGAGGTACAGGTTCACTTCCATCGGATACATGTGCAGTTGAGTTAGGCACTTCTGTAGAGGGTTGCAGTGTGCCTGACATTGGGGTGGATACTCCAGTTGGTAGCATTGCGTCAGGTGATATAGTACAAGACATTGTGGGTAGTGTAGTGGACCCATCAATGATTAGTGTTTCAGTTCATGACACTACTCCTTTGATTGCTCAGCAGGGAGACATGGTATCACCTAAGTTGGTTGTTAGTGATCGCATAGCTGGTGATGATAGGGAGTTGGCTATGTCACAGTTACACGATGACCGGTTATGGGTCCGAGGGGAGCAAATGGATGCTACCACCTATAAATTATATTGCACAGAGTCATTCTTGGATCACCTTCTTGAGAGTTCAAAATTTCGGGAGGGATCTTACCGAGCTTCTGAGTGTGTTCTCATCCGGGGTACTGGTACGATTCGGCGTTTGGTGAGAGAGATTGTAGGTACCTTGACAACAATGCTCCCTCACGGAGATTTCGAGGTTGGGTTTACTGAGAGGGTCACCCAGGACCCTATCCAACCAGTTGTGCAGAGTTCGAGATTGGAGCCATCTTTGGGTTCGCAAATGGTGGATGATGAGCCTCTGACAGAGATCGGAGCAGTTTATCGCCGTTACACAGTAAGGAGTGATCATTATTTTTCCTTTGACCCACATGTTGATGAGTTGATGGCACATAGACGTGGGTTGGCTCCTAGTCTTGGTCATCCGTTATGGGATGGGTTCTCGCCATCAACAGTTGATGGGAGTTTTGGCTACAAGTCAGTAGCAGGTGACTTGAAGAGTTATGGTAACTGCAGAGATATATAGTGTGTGGATATTTGGGTCCTGGTGCAGCTTTGTTCAGGGGTATTCATCACAGTTGTGCAGATGGTCTACACACTCAGTACAAGTCAGTTGGGTGTGCAGGGGGAGTTCAGGGTGTATGTGATCTGAGTCACCCATACATCTTGGTTTTTTATCATCCTGAGATCTATTTCTCTTGGGGTCCGAGCAAAGACAGATTCAGTACGGGAGTGTGGGTGAGTGGTTGTTATGGATCTTTTTCAGAGTCATCCCGTTTGTTTTTCGGGGGATGCTACATGAGCCTGCACTTTGCGCAAGGGGCATGGCTTACAGTTTTCTGTGGGATCCATGTGGATTGTGATGTTTCTTGTTCCGATGATTAGGATAAACAATCTTCGGGAAGGGAGGATTGTCATGTCCCCTTTCTAGAGTGGACATCAGAGATGGAGGAGTTGGCCTATCATTGGAGTCTCGTAGGCTAGCGAAGATGGATAGGGACTCATTCAGTGCATACAGTGACCGGATTTTGGCTTTACAGGCAGTTTGGAGCAGTTCCTAGATTTTAGGAGATATCCCTACTTTTTAGGAGGATGTGGTAGTTTCCAGATGTGATGTCCCACTGGGCCATTCCATGGTTTCAATTTCAGGATGACAGGGTGTGTTCCCTAGTTTCTAGGAGCATCCCTAGATTTTAGGGATGGGACTGCCAGCTGACCCATCTCGTTCAACATCAGTCACAAAGAGGTGACATGGTGGTAAATATAGTGTTGCAGTGCAGTTCCTTGATATTAGGGGGCAGTTCCTTGATTTTAGGAGGGGGATTCCTACTTTTTAGGAGGTTGTGTCAGCCTCCAGATTTGAGGTTCTATAAGGTCATCCCTTGGTTTCAGTTTCAGGAGATTTGGGTGTGTTTCCTAGTTTCTAGGAGCATCCCTAGATTTTAGGGATGAGACTGCCAGTTGTCCCAGGTTGTCCGGCATCAGTCACAGGCAGGTGACATATTCAGTTTCAAGATTTGGTGATTCAGTTTTGGAGATTGGAAGTGTTATTTGCTGTGGCAAGGATCGGCATTCTTCTTAGCATCATTAATCAGAAGAAAATACCACATTCAGCTTGGCAGACAGTCTATTCCAGCTTGGATGTTTTCCAAAGGCAGCTTGAGCTTGTATTTTGGGCGCCATTCCTCTTTAGCAGCCCATGTTTTTCAGTTTGGAGGCATCTATAAGGGTTTATGACAGCAAAACATTCATCTTTAGTGGTTGCAAACATTCCTATAGCTAGCGTCAAGTTCAGGAGGCAGCCACAAATCCATTTGGTGTATTTATTCCTTGAATACATAAATCTGAATATTATGCCTGGTACAATTTGAATAATTCTCAGATTGTTAAGTAATTTTAATTTATATGA
>MU226380.1:4475306-4510031 GCA_018584345.1 Thuja plicata
TTTAATATTTTTGTATCATTTTTTTGCACTTGTATGCTTGATGTTCATAGTGTTTTTCTAATTTAAATTTATTTAATTTCTTATTATAGGCTACAAATTAGATTGTATTGTGCAAGAATGGCCACCATCGGTAGTCAAAGTTCAATGGGACGGCAAGGAGCCGATAGTTTCAAAATTGATGTAGGATCTCCTCTATGGAGACATACCACAAGATTATCACAGGTTTCAGAAGGTGGCTCATATCGTTGTTTCAAAATTGATGTAGGATCTCCTCTATGGAGACATACCACAAGATTATCACAGGTTTCAGAAGGTGGCTCATATCGTTGGAAGTGTAATTATTGTCAAAGTAACAAAGGCAAACCATTCAATAGCTCATATTCCCGGGTCAAACTTCATTTTATGGGCCCTACTAGCCAAGGAATGGGAATGTGCAAAGACAAAGATGGGAAGGGGATGTCTAATGCACAAATAGCTTCATATATAAAAGAACAAGAAGCTGCTGATAAATTGGTTAAAAGATCAAAACAAAGTTCTTATCAACCTCCATCCGAAAAGAAAAAAATGCAATTACCCACTGAACCAATTGTATCCTCCAAACATCCATTCTTGCAAGTACCTGTACCGGGAGATGAAGAGGAAGAAGTAGAAGTTACCACTCGCACCGCATTTAAAATGGAGGCAAGAGAGCTTGTTGATCAAGCCATTGCATGTTGCCTCTATGCCAATGGTCTTCCTTTCAACTTGGTGAGATCACCATATTGGAAGGAAATGGTGGCAGCCATCAATAAAGTACCAGCTGATTACACAAGTCCTGGGTATGAAAAGGTGCGTACCACTGTATTGCAAAAAGAGAAGACTTTTGTAGAGAGAGCTATTCAACCAATTAGAAATTCTTGGAAAACTTCAGGTGTTTCTATTGTATCTGATGGATGGAAAGATACAAAAAAAGGGCCATTGATTAATGTGATTGCAGTGTCCTCCAAAGGGGCAATGTTTTTTAAGGCAGTTGATTGTGAAGGGGAAGTGAAAGATTCATAGTTCATTTCCAGAATTCTCATTGACGCCATAGAGATGGTGGGTAGTGTGAATGTGGTCCAGGTGATTACAGACAATGCCAAAAATTGTAGGGGCGCGGGTGCTTTGGTTGAGGACCAGTATGACCATATTTTTTGGACGACATGCACCGTACACTCCCTCAACTTGGTCATGCAACAAATTGGCACTCAAATAGATTAGGTGAAGCAAATATACCAAGAGGGGGAGGAGATACAGATGTTTGTGACGAACCATCACATGTCACAATCGATATTCAGATCATTCTCCAATTTGGAGTTGTTGAAGGTAAATTGTAATTACTAAATTTGATTTATTTATTTTAATTTCGATTTGAATAAATTTTATGCCATGTTCAATTATCAAATTGTATATAACTTTGCTTAATATATATTGACATATTGTTATTAACTTGCTTAGGTTGTTGACACCCGATTTGCATCTCATACTATTGTTATGAGACGACTTGTCAAGGTGCAAGGGGCATTGAGCCAAGTGGTTATTTCTAACCAGTGGGGTATATGGAACGCTTCAAATTTAGAGAGGGCCCAAAAGGTCAAGGCAATGGTCTTGGATGACAGTTGGTGGGCTCGTGTGCAATTTGTATTGGATTTCACCGAGCCTATCATGACTATGCTCCGATTTGCGGACACAAATAAACCTTGTTTAGGGGATGTCTATGATGGCATGGACACAATGGTGGAGAAGGTAAAATTTGAAATACAAAAACATGAGAATGACCCCATAGAATGTGAAGCCTTATGCAATAAGGTGGAAACAATCATTCATCATTGTTGGGAAAAGATGAAAACCCCTTTGCACCTCCTTGCATATGCCCTATCTCCGAGGTACTATAGCGAGGAAATACTTGTTATGCCAAATAGAGTAGCACCATATGCGCATGAAGAAGTTGCTAATGGGTGCTACAAAGTTTTTGAAAGACTCTTCCAAGATGATGAAATGTACCAAAAAGTTAGGACAGAATTTGACTTATTTGCCTCGGGAGTAAACCTTGGTTCAATTGCAATAAAGGACCAATACGACATGGGAGCTATCACATGGTGGTACCTCTAAGGTCAACCATTTAAGAATCCACAACCTCTTGCAATTAAGGTCCTCTCACAAGTAAGTTTTTTTGTTTTTTATTTACCACTTGTATTCTACAATTTAGTGCTTAACATTCTTTAATTTGCTTTTCATTTTTAATTTTTTATGTTTAATTTTGTGAACATTGTCCAGATTGCAAGTTCTTATGTTGTTGAACGGAATTGGAGTACATACTCCTTTATCCACTCAGTGAAGCGTAATCAGTTGGGCTCAAAAAAAGTTGAAGACTTGGTTTACATTCATACCAACTTGCATCTTTTGTCACGTAAGCAGGAACACTACAAGGAAGGGACAACCAAGCCTTGGGATGTAGCCCCTGAGTGTGCGAACTTGGATGCAACGGTTCAGGATCTCACTACAATCATTGATGATGATGATGATGATAACATCATGACATGTGGTGCATCTAGCACAAGTGGAACCGCTTTGGGTTCAAATGATCTTGAACTTGCAGCAGTTGGAGATAATGAGAACGTGGATTATCTTGAGAATCCTTATGATTCGGAATCTGATTAGTGAATCTTGACTTTGTTTGATGAACATTGAATCATGAACTAAATTTTGATTTTGTAATTCTAATGATTTACTTATTTGCATTGGAATCGTGAACATAGACATATATGATATGGCTTTTTAGTTAGTTAAATTTGAATATCTTGATCAGTGGTGAAGTATCATACAATCAATATCAAATGATTTAATTTTGTATATTTCTTGCGTTTCTTTGCATATATATATATATATATATACGAATCCAAAACCCCCAAAAAAAAAATTCACGCATCGGCAACTTAGTATTTAAGTATTTAACAAATAAGAATATACCAAGATTCATTTACTTCTTCAAGGTGTGATACATGGACCACTTGACTTATCTTGACAAAGCACCTTAGATTATTGGTTGTATAAGTTTATTTTCTTGATCTTAGCAAGTTTCATATCTCATAACATCATATAGAACATAGTTCGCAAACTCGGACTCAGAGTACTCAGCGAGCCCACAAGTTTTTACTTGGAAAATACTCAACTTAGAAAGTACTATAACTTAAATTTCTTAAAAAAACATTTTTTTGAAAAATTCAATTACAAAATTTGTTAAATTAAAAGTTGACATGTCAAGAGAAAACACACAGTTTTATAGCAATTTTTTTTGTGAAAAAACGCATTTTAACCAGCATTTTGCTCACATTGGCACTTTTACCCACATTTTCCTTGTTCTATAAAAACACGAGCTAGACTTGTGAAAACTCAAAGAGCAAAAAAAATTGAGTACTCAGCAACTTGGAGAGTTTGCAAACTTTGGTATAGCATATTAACATCCAGAAATGTGTAATGTCCCCTTTATTTGGTCCATTTCAACATCTTTGGAAACTCGGACTTTTGTGGATAGTGCCAGCTTTATTGAAAAAAATGTTCTGACAAGTGATAGAGAGATCCTTGAGCCAAGATGAGCACAACACGAGCTAGACTTGTGAAAACTCAAAGAGCAAAAAAAATTGAGTACTCAGCAACTTGGAGAGTTTGCAAACTTTGGTATAGAATATTAACATCCAGAAATGTGTAATGTCCCCTTTATTTGGTCCATTTCAACATCCTTGGAAACTCGGACTTTTGTGGATAGTGCCAGCTTTATTGAAAAAAATGTTCTGACAAGTGATAGAGAGATCCTTGAGCCAAGATGAGCACAATGGTGCTTTTTGTGTGTGGATCCAATATTCTAGGGGCATTCCACACTTCTTGGAAAAGTATGTCCTCTTGAGAGAATCAACTTTCAAAATTCATATTTGCGTTGTTTAAGATTTTTCGTAACTTCGATGGTTGCACGAAAAAATAATTAAGTTATTATTTGGTTAGATATTTATGTTATCAAAAAGTGGAAAATTAAAAGATAGCTTTTATTTAATTGTCTAAAAAGGAATTGTTATGTAAGGAGACGTAAAAGTGACTTATTTTGGCACTCAAAATAAAGTTGAATTGAAAGGGGAATTTCAAAATTCACTTGGAGGGAAAAGGTGAACTAAAAGAAATTAAAACAAAATACCCTTAAAAAGCTATTCAAGGAGGGTTTGGACAAGAGGTTAAGCATCGGTTGTTCATTATCAAATGCTTTTTCCTTGAAAGATTGAACTCTGTTCATATTCTATGCCTAGGATGAAAAACATGAGGTAAGAATGGTTTTGGGGACAAAAACCTTCCTAGCCATTAAAGAGTGATTTCATCCAGAAGTCGCCTATCTGCTGAAGATAATTGCCTTTGGGCAGAAAAACCCTTGACATCCATTGGAGTAATTTCATACAAAGGTTGTCAATGAGCTGAATGTTACGAGATTTGTGGAAATTTGCAATGAAAATTTAAAATATCATTTACAGGTTTGCTTTATTTGGTTTCCAATGCAGCTGCAGATTGAACATTGTAAGTTAATCAAAATAAATCATTTGCATGCAAATTACATTGGAGTAATAAGAGGGATTCGAGGGTGAAATTATTGGTAAGATTTCAGATATTGTTTATTATGCGGATCATATCATTCTACAATCTTGGCCATACCACATGAGAGGAGGCATTTTGGAGTTTTGAAGTGGTTTAAGAAGATTTTATCGGTTTGTTTATCATCCCTATTATCTTTGCTCGCTGAACTGAGAAGGTGGTGAGTTTCTGTTGGAGTAGCAGCTGCATTTATTTAAGGGTTTAAAACACTAACTTCCAGCCACCATATAGCAGCCCTAGCATCATTGATTGCTGGTCAAAGTACCCAAGAGGAAGGCGTGAGAACTTCAGAAGGAGGTTGCTACCTGGGACTAGCATGCTGGTGTTCCTATCACCCAGTCACATCATTATTTCAACCTCATACAGCTATCTGAGGTGGGTCACAGCAAATTTGGGCATAATTTGTGTAACTTCAGACTGTTTTCAGCAGATCAGAAGTTCTGGGTATGTCTGTAAGAGCATTTTGGTAGAGAGAGGACAGTTTTGAGAAGAGATGGGTTAAGCCTGTTTCAACTTACAGTGACTTACAAAATCTTGAGGTTGGATTTGATTATGTCAAATGCTCATTCAATGATATTAGTGAACAATTTGTTTGACAACTGTTTTCTAGAATGCCCCAGTGAAACTCGATGAATGCAAAGTATTTGTGATTATGTCAATATATTGTGAGATAGTTGCAGCTGCTATGAGTACTTAGATCAGAAATATTGAATACATCATTGCTTGCCAACTATTTGATGAAATGTCTGTGAGTTAAAATCGAAAAAATTGCAAGTCTATTGCAATATCTTGGTAGGGACATTTTCAAAAGTGATCCCACCTGAAACATTTATGACAAGGCCTTTGCATAAATATTATCTCGTCCATTTATTCTTCCATACACCTTATGAATTACCTTATGACAAAATGTGCTCCAACCATTGTAAAATCAAGATACATAAGAGCCCATGGAAGTGTTTTTGCAACTGGTATATGAATTTAAATGAATTTAAAATATTAATTTTTTATTTTGTGTAAAGGACACTTCAAAGTTTAAATGATTTACCGATCTAAGAAAGCCCTGCTTTAAAAAAGAATGCCATGATATAATTAAGTAGATAGAAATGATTTGCAGCATCCAATAAATCATATAGATAAATAGCATACCTGCATCCATAAACAAGCCATTGACATTGGTACAAACAGTACTAGAACTTGCCATGTGACCTTTGACATCACAGCAATTATGCCAAGCAGTTGAATGGTAGTAGAAGCAAATCCACCCAGTCTGAAGGGAATATCTAGATCTACAACACTTTGATCAATAGAAACCTGATCAAAACACGAATTACAAAATACATCAGAGGATGCTAGGTTTGAATGGCATATCATGTCACTGTTAAACTTAGAAAAATACCAAACCACCCTCATCCCTGACCTCTTTCTTAAAAAAACGCTATGCAATCATAGAATATACTTACACGGCTGAGAATACGCCCAGTTGGTGTTGAATCAAAGAAAGACATTGGAGCACGGAAAATACTTCGTAACATATTAGCAAACAGTTTTTGTGATGCCTTTAGACCAAAGGTTGCCACAAGTAGAGCCCTTATGAATACAAATATTGTGCTTCCAAATGCCAGGCCCATGTAAACCAGAATAAGAGTGAAGCTACTTGTTCGGGGCTCTTCTCTATCTGTCTGTGGATTTGCCCATGCCATCCACCAGTTGCTTCCTATTTGCAAAACCTGAAATAATGTCTGTGCAAGTATGATGAGAGGGACTAAAGCACCCCTATAGGCTGCAGTCAAATAGGACCAATACACATGGAAGCTGACATTTCCCCTTTCACGTTCTTCTTCCTGTATGAGCTGTTTCTTTCGCATTCGCTTGGCCTTCTTCTCCTTCTTTCGTTGTTTATCAGAAGACGATTCCTTATCTGATTTTTGTATGGGCAGATTGCTGATTTCACAAGGTTTTGGATCTTCTTCTTTGATAACCCCAACAGACTCCTTTTCTTCATCTGGTTCATCCATCAGGTACTCTGCAACATCCATAGCTTCTATGGCGTCATGATGTGCGGATACCAGCGTGTTGAAATCAGTACCAGCTTGCAGAAGATCTTCATATTTTCCCGCCTGTATTATTCTGCCACCGCGTAGCACCTGATAAAACCATGAGTTATAATTCGACAGAAACTTTTTTGCTACCGACTCTGAACTGAGTAAAGCGTATGAAAATACAAAGAGAACTCAAAAGTCAAAACAGCTCAAACATGAAACGCAAAATCAACATAGATAAACACATTCAACAAACTTTGTTACCTCCATCTATATATCCATATCAAGCCTAATTTAGAGCGTTTTCAAACTATCAGTACAAGATTGTTAATTTTAAATTGGGATCAACGGTTTTAGTGTTGGTTAATGAAAATTAAATTTAGTATAAGAGATTCATCACATATAAGGTGAAACTCTGAGAACAGCAGTCAGTATGATTCATTGCAAACTGGCCTGGTTAATCAGCAAGCAGATAAGGTTTTGAGTCGCCACAAGAATATACACGCAATATTTGTCTATAAAGAGTTACACTTAATACGCTGGAAAGAGGACCAAAGAACATGTATTGTAACATAGAAGCAGTAATGAAACAACAGAGGCGAAGTAGTCGAACCTCTCTATAGAGAACGAAAGTAAAGCAAATTAAATATTGTCTGTAATATGTAAAAATAAGTTCGTATACCAGTATAAGATCAGCTGTCGAACCTCTCTATAAGTAGTCGAACCTCTCTATAAAGAACGAAAGTAAAGCAAATTAAATATTGTCTGTAATATGTAAAAATAAGTTCGTATACCAGTATAAGATCAGCTGTGGGCAAAAATTCTACTTGATGTGTAATAAACACCACAGTCTTTGTAGCTAAAGCTCCCAATATGTACTCCTGCACGACAAGTCCACAATATTAGAACAGTCTTTGGATGGTCCCTTTACACTAGACGTCAAAAGCTCTTTCAAATCAATATCCTACGTTTGCCGAAAATTCCCGTAAACTACCGCGATCGCTTCTAATGAAAGAATTAAAAAACAATGACTTAACCAAACAGTGAGAGACGCACTCTGTCCATACCTTGAACAGCTCTGTGCCTGTCTCGGCATCAACTGCACTAAACGGGTCGTCAAGAAGATATATGTCAGCATCCTGATAAAGTGCCCGAGCAAGCTGTACTCTTTGCTTTTGTCCACCACTTAGATTGATCCCTCTCTCGCCAATGATTGTTTGATCGCCATGTGAAAACAGCCCCAAGTCTTTCTTCAAAGCACAGGCTTGAAGAACATTCTTGTACTTCGCTTTATCCATTTCGTCACCGAAAAGAATGTTTTCCTCAATGTTACCTGTCTGAATCCATGCAGACTGTGACACATACGCTGTACTCCCACTAATCTTTACCTGTAGTTTCACAGCAACATGATTGATTAGCAGGGCCAATCTGATAAGACGACGACATAGTGGAACACATACTTGTGGGTACGCTTCCTGAGACTAAGAGACCAAAGCGATGTTTCCAGCAAGGTATCCAATTGATAGTCTTGCTGTACGGTAAAGACAGTGAACTGAAATTGAAACCCAAATCGAGATTGAAGTTGATATGACAAACCGTCAATCAAATACAGGATTTGATTAAAAAGAGAATTGAAGTTGCAAGAGAACCTACTTGACCTGACACTTTAGGAATTTCTCCCAATATACAGGACAGAAAGCTCGACTTTCCAGCTCCAACCACGCCACAAACTGCCACCCGCATACCCTTCTTCACTTGCAAATTAATTCCGGACAAGGTTTGCTTGTCTGAAATGCAATCCCAACTGAAATCTCCATCCTTGATTTCGACAGCAAGCTCCGATGCATTGTTGGGCAGGGATATCGTTGCATCATGAGGCAGCTCCTCCTCTTCTAAAAATCTTGAAATGCGATCCAGGGACACTTTGGTCTGAGCAATCATGGACAACAAGTCGGGAAAATTCCTCAGAGGCTCCTGAAGAATTCTGAAAGTGGCCAATGCGGATAGCACTCCTCCTGCAGTCAGTTGTCCACCCAACAATATAGAGGTCCCAAAAGTCACCACAGACACAAAAATGGGGGAGCCCCAGAAGATGAAGGTGACACACGCCTGTGCATATAGCGCCTTCCTCAGCGACACGAACTCCGTCTGTCGCAACTCCTCCAATTTCAATCTATAGCGCTCCTCCCACGCCTGCAATTTCATTATGCGCATATTCCTGAGGCACTCGGAGGTGCTCCTCATTCGATCATCCTTAGCAGTCATGAGATTGTCCTGGTACTCTTCTTGCAGTTTGGCAAGCGGAGTGTTGATGAGAATGGAGATGATAGTGGCGACAAGGGTAGCAAGGGAGGCGAGGCCCACATTCTTGAGGAGAATTGCCAGAGCGAGCACGATTTGAAGAGGCAGCACCCAGATGTCGTGCAAATACCACGAGAAATCACCGATTCGCTGGACATCCACGGCCATGTAATTGATGATTTCGCCGCTGCTATGCCTCTGCCTTGCTATGCTCGACAGGCGCATGCCCTTTTCGAACACTTGCCCTGTCAGAGCCGCGCGGACGTGCATTCCCAAAATGTCCACACCCAGGTACCATTGCCTCGTCGTCAAGATCTCCACCACTTTGGCCCCAAAGAATACAGACGCCAAAATGTAACCTTCGTGGAGGAACACTTCCTTTCCGCCCAAATAATCCACGAAATAGCTTATCAAGAAGGGACCCACGTAGGACACCACCGTATTCACCCCCGCAAACACCCCATTCCGCAGGGCCTCCCTCCAGAAGGACATCCCAATGGCCTTCGCTAGCGACGGATGCTCCTCGGGCTTGGCCGCCTTGAGTCTCCCCCAGTTCTCCGTTAAGTCCTTATACGCGCTCTCTGCTCTGTCTTTTGGGCCCAAAAGAGGCACGTCCTTAAGCTCCAGCGCCCGCTTGTAGCCCACTTTCAGAATAGGATTGAGCCAAGATAGAGTCGCCGCGCTCACCAATCCAGCCCCGCAATATGGGGTCACATTCAAATCGCTACTTTCCTCCAGAAGCGGCTCCTGGAGATCTGAGTTCACACTCCTCTGTATTCCCAGACTCCCACGAGCGGCCACGAAGCAAAGGAAAGCGAGGGCGGGGGAAGAGAGGGCTTTGAGGAGGACATATACGGTGGGCAAGGTGGTCCTGTATTTAATAAGAGTGCAGAGGCAGAGAGCCAAGGAGAGAGGCCACCAAGCTCTCAGAAAAAAGGGCAATGAAGAACGCCCCTGCCTCTTGAGCCTCCATGTCGTGCTGGCGGTCACCACCCACACTCCCACCTGCAATGCCTGAGACAACACCACCCACCATTCTGATTTCGCCCAAGACTCCCATGCCAACGCCCCGATTTCGCAACCCACAATGTATATACAGCACGCCACCGCCATTCTGTACACCACCCCTGCCACAATTTTATTTTCATTACGCCCGGACCCTGCATCCCCCCCATTCTGAAGCCTCTTCCCTTTTCGACACCCTCTGGACGCCCTCTCTGCCCCAGACACCACGCTAATGATGAGGACGAAGATGTTAGCCAGCACAGAGATCTGGCCATGCACGGGCAGCCCCTGTAACTGCCCCACCAGGATTGATCCCAATCTCATAATCTCCGTTTGGTACTGCTGCTTCTGCTTCTGCTTCTTACGGTATGATTGTTTCAATCTTCTTGTGTGTGTTGGGGGGTCTTTTCTCTCTTTTCTCTTGGGCCGGCCAACTTTGCCGACTGTGGGCTGGCGAGCAGGGACAGGTGTGGGATCCTAGTCACAGACGGCACTAACTGCTGGTCTTCAGACTAGCAGATTCATGCAAAATTGTCTGCGTGTTTCCACCCAGCACGTGGATTATGACATAGGATGTGTCCGCCTCCCTTCCCTCGCTGCTCCTGGGTGGCCACCATCACCACTCCTTTCAATTTTTAGTTTCTTTGTTTGTACCGAATTGCATCCTCCATTTCCTATTTGGCCATTCTATTTTGCTCTTATTAATTAATTAATTCTGTGCTCTACTTTTCAATGGTTGAAGTGTAGATTTATGTTGACCAAATATATTATTTAAATTTATTTTCTTTATAATATTAATAGATGAAACTTTTGGAGTCTTATTTCAGATTTATATGAGTAATAATTAATTAAGTTGCCTTGTTTTGTATCCTTGTTCCCTACATTGTCATATGTAGTCATCTACAACATAATTGTTTCTTATGAGAGGACCTAAAGTCTTAGACACTTCTACTATTGTCAAACAAGTACTAGATGATGTTATTTGTGTATCTTTCCATTTTTGGCCATGTTACATATGTGTATGCTACTTTTAAAATTATTTTTTTATAATTGATATTATTAGATGAAATTTTTTGGAGTCTAATATTACAAGAATAAAAAAATAAAAAATTAATTAATTATCTTTGTACTATCATTTGGTTGCTTTACAAAACAAAGTTAAAAGTAATAAGATATTTGTAAAATAATGGCAATAAATCAATGTTATTTCATAGCATGCATCAAATTTTTCTTATAGTTTTAAATTTAGCTGCATTTTATAAATCTAAAATAATTAACAGTTTTATTACTCTACAATCAAAATTGGGGAAATGGACTCAAGCTTTGGTTTATAAGAATGTCACTATTTATTGCTAAAAATGTTCCAAATTTGGCCATGTTATAGCATATTGTAAAGCCCCCCGCCCCAGCAAAAAAACTTAAGTTGAAGGAAAAATGCTCTTCCCCCCATCTACAGAGGGGGATAAGATAGAAGATGGGGAAGGCTTAGTGGAGAAGGAATATCCTTTCTCTAATGGACTACTAAAGTTAATGAACTCTCTAGAAAAATTTCATGTTCTAGGAGCTTGTTACTTTTGAGACTACAACGAGAATTCTAGAAGAGGAACAACAACCTCTTAGAAAAGAAACTAATATGAAGGAAGGGGTAATTTTCTTCATCCAAAAAAATAACAAAATAGGAAAAGAGACTCTAAAAACTCCTAAGAATGGATCTGTAGTCCATTTTGAATAGAACATAACAGGAGAAGAAACCCCATTTGCTCTCAGGGAGTCAAAGGAAAATGGTCAGATGGAGGAAATTACTAATCTCTCAATTCTTATGCAAGTGCGGGGGGGGGGGAGGCAGATCTCTATTGCTTCTAAGAATGATTGTATCCCACAAACAGGTGAGATTTCACAAACAAAAATGGAATCCCCTTAACACAAAAAGTCATACCTCTCCCCGGGGGCAACAATCAACAACTTGTTGCCTACTGAGGAGGAAGAATGGACAACCCAGAAGAGAAAAACCAGAACTAAGAAAGTAGATGTGGGTTTGGATAGTGAGGTGGTTCACCCGTCACAGAGAGTCTCAAGGTACAAGGAGATGGCAAGAGAAATTGTTATTGGTAGGCAAAAGACCTTGGATGTAACTACCAAATGTAAAAAAAGAAGTTCATTCCATGGAACATGTTGGTGCTCAAATCAATAAATTGGATTTCCTATGGACTTGCCAATCCAATGCTAGGAAACCCAAGTGATTTGGCCAACTAACAGGTTCAACCAAAACAAAAATTGGAACTTCTCCAATGTTGCCTCTGCAGAACCAAGGCTAGTAGGCTTATGCCTTAGCTTATCCTTCAAGTCTTAAGGATTTTTATCTCGATTGCTCCTGAGAATGATTGTATCCCAAAAACAGGTGAGATTTCACAAACAAAACTGGAATCCCCTAAACACAAAAAGTCATACCTCTCCCCGGGGGCAACAATCAGCAACTTGTTTCCTACTGAGGAGGAAGAATGGACAACCCAGAAGAGAAAAACCAGAACTAAGAAAGTAGATGTGGGTTTGGATAGTAAGGTGGTTCGCCAAAACTTGAAAGAAAACAAACTGAACACAATATATTATAATTTGCAAAACTAAAATACTTTGTGATTGCATGAACGCTTAGTAAATATGTATGAATTGAAATGAACATATGGATAGGATGTTACAAAACTTAAACAATAAACTGAATAACCACAATCTAATAAATGATTAGATCGCTGCCTTATTCTATCGTGGGCAATGGAGTCAAAATCATCCCAACCCTACGTACAACCTCAAAGACAATTTGTAAGCAACTATCACTTCAACAGTGTTCAAATGAGCATGTATCTTAAGATAAATCCACAGTTTATTTTAATTGTGTTTAACTTTTCAAATGATAGACCGATTGATTGTGGCCACAATCAATTGAATTTAACCATGCAAGATGAAAAGACCAAATGATAATAAAATTGTAAATTTAATCAAAAGTATGCACCATTCAAACTATTATATTGAAGAAAATCAAAATATTTTATCCAAGGGATTAATCGAAAAATGAAGTTGAATCAATTCCCACAAATGAAAGAAAAAGCACTTATCTTTATTGATTTTGAAAAAAATGGTACATCAAGGTTCATGTTATAGTTGTTGATTAAATCTATCCAATCTGATAATGATAAAATTGTTCCTTTCACATGGTCTTGGAATCCCTATTTATATAAAGTCCAAGGGATGCGTACAAGCTTCAGACCAATGTGTCTCTTCATAACAAAAACCTAACCCTCGGATCAACAACTGAACAATACAGTTACAATTAAAGAATGATTATCATCCTTGTCTAAAAACATTTGTCGACCATAAGGATCCATAATAATGATAACTTAACAAATCCTTAATAGAATGTCTGATATAATAATTATTATGCATGTAATCACTATGGTACTTCGACTCTATATTCATCCAAATATATCGTTATGATAATGGATATTATCATTCGTTTCTCAGCTTTATCGACCATCTTCAAGCATCCTCAATCCTCATAAATATTCATTTAAGAACATCTACATGTCTTCTTAGTCCCTGGAAATCACATTATTTCATTAGCAGATAGATCCATGGTATCCGCCACCTTCAAAACTCTCTATGAAAATGATAATGATGTATCAAACAATAAACAAAACCCTAATAGATATAAAGATATAATTAAAGTATTAAAATGAAGCAAATAAATCCATGTCACGCTACCACCCAAGCTTTTTGTCTTTTTTGCCAATGAGGACACGTGTCATAATCTCGTAATGTCACCATGGGTAAAGGACATGCATCTTCAGATTGAGGGATCACGCCCACCGTAGATGAAGTTTGGTCTTTAATCGTAGATCTCCTTTGTTCGTTGCTTAGAACCTTGGTGGGGTCGGGACACGTGTTGTAAATGCGTGATCCCTTGGAGGATAAAGAATGATCATCTCTACTTTGAGGGATAGCGCTAGTTGTAGATCCTTGTCGAATGTTAATCGTCGAACATTAATCGTCGATCGTCACATCTTCACTTTTTAGAACCTGTGGGCCCAGGACACGTGCTGACATGTCGTGATGCCTTGAAGATTAAATAATGTTCATCTTTGGCTTTGAGGCATCACGTCGACCGTAGATGAGATCTAATCTTCATCAAAGATTAATCGTAGATCCTCCCCTCTTCATCGCTCAGAATCTGTGGGTCCCAAAACACGTGGCAGCTAGTCATGATCCCTTAGTGAATAAAGGATGTTTACTTTTTGATCGCAGAAATACGCAGACCGTTAGATCTAAGATAATATGCTTGATGCTTTATTTGCTTTGACACCACCCAGCTGAGGTCTTATCAGACACCTATCATCAAGTCATGATTCTGCGATGGGTAAAGGACATTCATCTTTTGATCACGGGATCACGACAACCGTTGATATAGTCTGAAGATTAATTCACCGAACAAGTCTGCGAAAGAATAAAATAAATAAAAAGCCCACAAAAATACATGCAACATTTAGATTTATGAATTCAATTATGAAAAAGAGCCTAAAGGTAAAATATTAAATAAATAATATCGATAAAGGCATAAAATAAAATACTTCTTTGAGCTATTAATATGCAAATTTGCCTTGTAAATTTGGGTTTCACCAGAACATAAGAGGGTTAAATAGTCCTTAGAGGTAAATACACATTGAGAAATTGTATTTTGGAATGAAAATTGGACATTATTTTATTACAAGAAGTAAAAATTACTACACACACCTTTACTAGTATAGCGGATAGAATTTGTCTAGGCTCCTCTTTCTTCATAAGTGATGCTAATGGAGCCTTAGGGGGAGTAGTCACAATGTGGAATCCTAATAAACTAAAAGGGGATATCTATTCATTTTCTCCTAATTACCTAGTTGTTAATTTCACTACGGTAAAAGCACAGTCGAGTGTCACCTTTTAGGCTAACTCGACTGACTTGGCCCAGTTAGACTCGGCCAAATCTAACATGGTCGAGTCCATGTAGGCACCACGTGACGCCGAATGGTGCTTACATGGCCTAGTAGACTGGGTCGAGTGGGACTTGGCCGAGTCCCTTTCGGCTAAGTCCCTGCGATATTTTAAATACCAAAAAATGACTATGATATCCTAAGGGGACTCGGCCCAGTCAGACTCGGCCCAGTCAGAATCGGTCGAGTCTGACTGGGCCGAGTCTGCTAGGTGGCATGCCATGTTGGCAGCCAAACCCCTCAAAACATCAAAAAACCAGAAGTTTGCACTTTTGTTGTTTCATTCTCTACTCAAAATAGAAAATGTCAAAAAAGTAAAACTACCCTTTTCTAGATCTCGGAACTACAATTATGGACATATAAATTTTATATTGTTTCAATTACAAAACGTTGAACAAATTTGCTAAAAACTACATGTAGGTATATTAAGTTTTGAGAAGTCGTTGATTCAAAAAATATAAAAAATGCTAAATCAATTCAGAAAATTTTTAGAATCATATACAACACTAGAGAAGAGAGTCCTCTTCAAAAAAAAAAATTATTTGGTTTTTGGTATAGTTTTGATAGGGGAAAAGTGGCGGGAGACAAAAACTATTGATTTCAGGTGAGTTTGACTTTGAATACTTATAACGGGAAAACTATAGATTGAAAACACTTTTTTTCTGCACTAGCTATACATGTCATCTAAAACATGTTCTGAAATTGGCAGAAAAGGTAATTTTTTACTTACAATGATTTGGCAGGAAGTAAGCCCCCTGATTTGCAGTATTTTTCAGGAAACGAAAAATAGACCTAAAAATTCAAAAAAAAAATTGTTCAAAATTTTAAAAAAGAATTGTAGGCATAAACTTCATCACATTTCACACATTTCATAAGTTTACATCATCTTCAAATTCTCAACAGAAATGTGACTTTTATGCCCTTGAAGTTTTACAGTTTTGGTGTTGTTAACTTTTTCCTTTGTAAAATGGTGACAACTTATTGTGATTTTACCCACTAGGGCTAACTGTTTGTGGCACTTATTCAATGTGTATCCTCCTAATACTCATTTGGGCGTAAGGAGGTTTGAAATGAGACTTCTAATGTTATCCCAGATGATATGGACTCACTTTGGATGGTGGCTGGAGATTTTAATTCTCCCTTGTTCCCTACTGAAAAAATGGGGGGAGGGGAGTTTGATGGACTACACTGACAGCATGGCTGATTTGTCAGACTTCATCATCAAGAATAGGCTTTTTTATATTGGGATCATGCGTCAACCTTTCACTTGGTCAAACAATAGGAAAGGGAATAACCTAATTCAAGTTAAGCTTGACATATTCTCAGTTTCGACCAGATGGAACATTAGATATAATGTCGCTCTTAAAGCTCTCCCAAGAACGATTGTAGATCATAATCTAGTTTTCCTAAATTGGATTAACATCCCTTTGGTTGGACCTCTTCCATTTTGTTATGATATTATATGGACTTCTCACCCAAACTTCAAAAGATGTGTTCAAAATTAGCGGAATACCCTTGTCTAGGACTCCACAATGTATAAGGTGTGTCAAAAGTTGGACCTAATTAGAAAGCAAGTCAAAGGCTAGAATAAATCTACTTTTGGGGACATTTTCAACCAAAAAAGGATATAAGCTCCAATCTATAAGCAATACAAAATTTAATTTCTAAAGGATATTACTCGCAAATGTTGCACTATGAAGAAGAAGAAATGAGGAAGAAGTGGAAAGATAATCTAGGGAAGGAATAGATTTACTAGAAGTAATGATCAAGAATGGAATGAATGAAAGAAGGTGACAAGAACTCAGTATTTTCCCACAGATAAACAAGTAGACACAGGAAGAGGAATGATATACAAAGCTTGAAAAATGATTTGAATCGAGATATCAATGAGGACTCTCAATTGGGAGAATTGGTTGTGAATTGTTTCAAACATTCTTACAATGAGGACGATGGAAGCGGTTCACATGCCCTAGATGAATTTTTTTTAATTGCCTCCACATGCCATTAGACCGACTGACAATTATCAAATTATTGCTTTGATTAGTGAGGAGGAAGTGCACCCTACTATATTCTCTATGGGTGCTTATAAAGTGTCGAGTCTAGACTGATTTCCTCCTTACTTCTTCCAGGAACTATAGGATATTGTGGGATATGATGTCACTATGGCAACCAAAGATTTCTTTAAAACTAGTATGTTGTTGAAAAATATTAAGAACACTTTCATTGCTTTAATTCCTAAAATTCAAGAGCCTAAAAAGATGGGTGATTTCATACCTATTAACCTTCACAACATAATATACAAGATCTTCTCTAAAGTCTTAGTTAACATGATTAAACCCTTTTTGGATGGTTTTATTAACTGTGCTCGAAAAGGTTTTATTCTCGGAAGGCAAATTCTTGATGTTGTAATATCTATTCCATGGAAAAATGTCGCATGTCAGGTATGGTCCTAAATCTTGAAATTTCTAAAGCTTATGACAGGGTAAGATGGAAGTATTTATTTAAAGTTCTTTTCTGGCTGGGTTTCAATGAAAGATTAATTAACTTGATTAGAGAATGTGTGGAAACTGTATGTTTCTCTGTCATGGTTAATGGAGTTCCTAGGGGTTTTTTTAGAGCTAAGAAAGGCATCCAACAAGGGGACACACTATCACCCTATTTATTTTTTATACTTGCAGAGGATTTGGGTAGAAATTTTCTCAACATTGTTTATTCAAGGAGAATCTAAGGGGTCAAAGTTGCTTCTACTCTTCCCCCTTCTATCCTACAACAATTTTCTAATGAAGCTATCATCTTTGGAAAGGCTTTGATTGTTGAAGCAAGAGAGTGGAAGGCCTTTTTTTACTAATTATGCAAAAGCTTCGGGTCAAAACATCAATCATGTGAACAAAAATATATATGTATTCAACACTAACACAAACCTACATAACCAAATAAAAAAACTATCATAGGTTGTCAGAGTGTTCCTCTTCCATGTGCCTACCTTGGCTTCTCTTTACTGTCAAGGATGTGACCCTAGCCTTTTGGAACTCAATTTTGGAAAGAATGAAAAAGAATTTGGTGGTATGGAAAGGTAAACTACTCAGTAGTGCAAGAAAGCTCTAGATTCTAGTTGCTTCATTTAAGGTATTCTAATTTGTTTCCTCTCCTCATTCAAAATTACAGGTAATATGGTAGATAAATTAGAAAGAACTCAAAGGACCTTTCTCTGGACTGGGTTGGAGAAAAAGAAAAGATTGGACCTTTTCAATTGGAATATTGTGTGTAAACCAAAGAGCCAAGGAGGATTAGGTATTAGGAAATTGATTGTCCTAAATAAAGAACTGATATCCAAGATGGGATGGAAACTTGCACTAAAAAATGTTGATTAGTGTAATTTCATGATGGCTAAATATCTCGATTTTGAAAATTTATACAAAATCCTTTCTTCCCATGGTTATCCTATTGGTTCTAAGATCTAGAATAACATCCTCAAGTGCAGAAACCTCATACAAGCTGGACTAAAATGGCAAGTGGGAAACAAAAGAGTTATTAGATTATGGGAGGATGTTCGGGTTGGGGATAATACCATGGCTGCCAATTAGAGTTGTATAAGTATTGTGGAAATTTCTAAATGTTTTTTATTAAGGTAACATCAAGTTTTGAAGGGGCCCCAAAACCCTTTACAAAGCACCAGAAAGATAGACAAGAAAGGACTTAAAACAACAACGAACTGTCAAACATGACAGAAAACCAAAAGAGGGCTAAACCCCAGATTAAACAGTAGATATCATAACAAAAAACCAAAGTAATAAACTACTAAAAGCTTCCAGCAGACGGAAGACAAAAAACTTCCAATAACCAAAACATTCCAGCATAGAAGCTAAATAGCTTCCATTTGATCTTCCAGCATTTGAACTTCAACCATCTGCAGTTCCATGCTCTGGATCAAATCTCGCAACTTGGTGATATCTTTGATCTAAACATCAGCTTTCTTTTTAGTGCTGGAGCGAGTCCTTGTACCTAGACCCAAACTATGAGTTTCATGAGGATCATCATCCTCCTGCCTTGCCTTATCATTGTAGTTACCTTCCAGAAGGGTATACAAAGATTTCAGATTGTCTACAAAAATTTTCATACCCATTTTGCTAATAGTAGTAAGTTTTTTTAGAAGAGCCTTGTTGTTGTTAACCTTGTCATTTATTTTTTTGAGCCTATTATCAACCATGGTGCTGATCTTAGTGTCCATATTGTTAACCTTATCAAACACATCATTCCCTTGCTGGTACATGATTGCATATTTGCACATTTTGTCCACAATTTCCTCTAGCAATGAATTTCTCTCTTCCAGGTTCTTATAATTAGCTTGAATCTTCTTAATATCGTCCTGAATCCATTTATCCATATAATAGTTGTTCTCCGCTTTATTTCTGGCCATTTGAAGGAAGGAAAGAGTAGCCACCCTTTTGACATTGACCTCTCTCTCACGGAGATCGTCATCAAGGCTCCTCATGTTCTAGTCCTTCTTCACTTCAAAATCTCCTTTCGGGTTATCTTGGTTTCACTCTTCATTCTCATTAATTGTGTTATCCCTATTACCTTTGTCGACTTCCTCTTCTGGGACAATATTCTCTTCATTGTTCTCAATTTTTCCCTTGTCAGTCTTAGTTTCCTCCATGAACCTCGTCTCCATATGAGAATCTTGAAAATCTTGATTCTGGTCTTCCTCACCATCATTATTGACAGTATGGTCATCAATGTGGGTATCAACGTACCCGACTCCCTGTGAGATTCCTAAATTTCTTGGTTCTGCTCCTCCTCACCATCATTTTTGATAGTATGGTCCTCCATGTGGGTATCAATGATATTGTCAATTTCTTCAGTGATTTCATCCAGAATGTTGTTCTTTGTCTTCTGGGTATCCTCAATATCATCTTTACCACCCAAAGGCTCATTGGTAATGATCGTGTTCATCTTCAGATTATCAGTATTGCTCGATTTCCCAGTGAAACCCTCATCCTCAGAAGACTCGATTTCCTGTTCATCATCAGTTCTCATCCCCTCAATGTCGTCATAAATTGACAAAGAGATATCAGCAGCAATAGGGCCTTTTCCTCTTTTTTTAGCTTTAGCCTTGCTAGAACTCTTACTAGTAGACACCTCCATACTCTTCCTCTTAACATTCTCAATACTTTTAGGAATGGGGTCAAGGATATGGTTTTTAACATAGTCTGTTATCAATAGAATTAGACCCTCATGTAAAACAAGGGAAGATTTAAATCTATGATCAATAATGCTCTGATTGAACGGGCTTAAAAGAAAGTAGGAAAATAAAACCCTAATGTCATGACGGAAATGGTTAACCAAAAAAAAATGGTAATTGTATACCTTTGAATACCTGCCATCAAGGGTGAAGTACTCCATGATAGCCCTGATAACGAACGCCCATATGTGCTTAATGTTTGACAGATTGACATAGTCCAGATCACCTTTCACGAGCATGGCCCTCTCCTCATCAGTCTTGGGGAATTTTTTATACCCTTTGTTGCCCTCTTTTTTGTCTTTTGAAAAATGCATTCCCTCCAAAGGGGGACCCATTATTTCTGCTAGGCGGTCTAGAGTGAGCTTAACAGATTTTTCCAAAATGTTCACTTTCCCGTTCTCCCACCCATTAACAAAAGCTTTCGTTGCTTCCTTGTTGTTTCCATGGAGACGCTTTAAGTATCTGTGAACTTTACCCTTCTTGAGCTTGCTCCACACCTCTTTTTCATTCCTCCATTTACACACTGCATGTTCTTCTCTCTGCAGATCTCCCCCCATTTCTTTGTTCTCTTTAGTTTTGGTATAAACCCTTTTTGTGCTCTATTTCATACTAATTTTCAGCTCAAAACAAATACGGATATTCAAAAACACAGAGTAATTAATGATACCCCAGAAGGATTGCAACTAAAGGAAGACATCATCATATTGACACTTCACATGGCTCGACATTGTCGTTGTACCCCAGATCAGATCAACATTAATCAAAATGATTAATACAAATAACTTCACCTGCCTTGTAATTAACCCAGTCATAATTGAACAATAATCCAACCTCATCATTAATTTTAACATTCCCATGCCACTTGCAAGTGACATCATTCTTAGCTCCAAAATTGGCAAGACTATCCGCCACTTGGTTTGTTTCTTGATAATTATGAGTGACACAAAAGGAGGTAAATTTTGAGGCCACATAATTAATCTTAGCAATAATATGATCAATTGTCCAAGACGCCTTATTTTTTCCTTTAATATTATTAATAATATTTGAAGAGTCTCCCTCCTGCCAGACTTTCTTACAGCCCAGTTCCTCTGCTAGCAAAATAACATTGAGAGATGACATTGCCTCAACCCTATGGTTAGATTGGATTCCCAAAGGAGAAGTAATTGCACCAACAAAATTACCATTCTGATCTCTTATTACGCCTCCTCCTCCAGCTCTTCCCAGGTTGTCCTTCGCAGCCCCATCGAAGTTAGCTTTAACCTAGTCTTTAGGGGGTGAAGTCCAAGTAGCCATGGATCTCTGATTGATAGGATTAGGATCTTTATCATTTCTGTCACTTTCCCTCTTACTAAAGTTAGACCTTGATTTAGAAGAAAGGAAGTTTTCTTCCAGCGCCCTGCAAATTTGGTTTCCTACCACTTCAGGGGTAGAGTAATTTTCTCTAAAGATTCTATTATTGTGTTGTTTCTATATTCTCTAGCAAAAGTGAGGGGGAATGAGAAACCAAAGATCTTTGTCTATAAAGTTCTGAGGCGGGTAGCTCCATTGAGCAACAAAGTCCTGCCACACAGAAGGAAAACACCAGTAGAGATTCCATTTTCTAAATATGATATCCCAAACTTTACGAGTGAAAGGGCAATGGAGCATAATATGATCACAAGATTCAGATTTTTCAAAACAAAGACTACATCTATTAACAATATTTATACCCCTCCTAGAGATATTATCAAGAGTCAGCAGTTTATTTTGAATTAAGAGCCAGTAGAAAAAGTTGATTTTAGGTATAAGATTTTTATACCACACAAAGGAGCAGGGATGCCTTTCTTCTCTTTCAGTGAGGATTTTAATAGTGGTGGCCACAGTGTACTTGCCATCAGAAGTAGGATTCCACACAATTGAATCTTGGATGTTATCTTTTATATACCAGGTCTGTAGTTCATGCTGGAGGGAAATAAATCTAACATCAATTTCTCACAAATTCTTCCAATTGTTGTCCTACTAGTAATCAATAGCTTTAGTGCCAATAGATTCTTTGCATCTCTCAACAATTTGCTTCCATTCTTGGTTGTTGGACAGGGGCTCTGAGTGGATCCATTCATCATCCCAAAAATTAGTTCTACTTCCATCTCCCAGCTTCCATCTTTTTCCTTTAACAATCAGATCTTTGGTAGACTTGATACTATTCCAAATGAAGGAGCCATTAGTACTGTTGTCATCACCTATAAAGTCCTCCAAAGAATTATTGAGGAAAATATATTTGCTTTTAATGATACAGTTCCATTCTTTTTGATCTCCATAAATCCTCCACAGTTGTTTTTCCATGAGGGATTTATTTATGTTTATAATAGTTCATAGCCCAAGACCTCCCATATTTTTAGGATTGCAAACTTTATCCCAAGAAACAAGGCTCAGTCTTTTCTTTTCCTCAACCCCTGACCAAAGGAATCTTTTCTAGATTTTCTCAATTTCAATAGCTATTTTATAGGGAATTTTAAACAAGCTCATTGCATAAACTGGGAGATTCTGAAGTGTAGATTTCAATAATTGGAGCTTTCTCACATTGCTGAGGAGCGCCCCTTTCCAACCAGCAAATTTATTGTTATATTTGTCTATAAGAGTATGCCAGAAACTTTCTGGAGAATTGGAGCAAAGAGGTAAGCCCAAGTAAGATGAAGGAAGTTTCCCAATAGAACAACCAAGAATAGTTGACCTTTTTTTATTTTCTTCTGGAGTATTTATGAAGAAGATGGAACTCTTAGTCCAATTAACTAGCTAGCCAGTTGCCGCAGTATAGATAGAAAGACCTTTCTTCATATTTTTGGCTTCTTTTATAGTTGACTCTCCCATGATAAGAGTATCATCCACAAATAGCTCATGATAGCAGATTAGTCTAGCTGAAGAAGGTTGTTTACCACTTATTTTACCTTTTTCTACCATTTTATGGATATACCTCCCAAGGCACTCAGCAAGTATAGCAAAGAGAATAGGAGAGATAGGATCTCCTTGTCTTAGCCCTCTAGTTGGTTTTAAAAAAATAGAAGATCCCCCATTAACAATGACAGAGGAAGAAATAGTAGTAACAAGTTGCATAATAATTTTGATAACCTCCTTGTTCAAACCAAAAGAAGACAACACCATCTGCAGAAATTGCCAATCGACTCTGTCATAAACCTTAGATAGGTCCAGTTTCATCATGAAGCCCTATTTTTTTGCCTTTTCCAAAAGTGGATATTATCATGAGCCACGATAATAGAATCAAGGATTTGTCTCCCAGGAAAAAAACCATTTTGTTGGGGGAAATAATATTTGGAAGCAACTGAAGTAGTCTGTAGGTAATAACTTTAGAAATAATCTTGTATAAAGAATTGCACAAGATGATAGGTCTGAATTCTTCCACAGAATTGGCTCCTGGTTTTTTAGGAATAAGAACCAAGAAAGTAGCATTTAATTCCCTAAGAAGACATCTAGTGCCAAAGAATTATTTAATAACATCCTGCACATCTTGACCAATAATATTCCAGAATCGCTGGAAGAACAACATAGGGAATCCATCTGGGCCAAGAGATTTTTCTCCTTCAAAGGAGAAGACAACATTTCTGATTTCCTTGTTCGAAGGGATAGATTTGAACATTTTGTTAGAAGGATCATCGACCAACTAAGGAATGGCAGAGAGAATTTCATCTTGATTAGATCTATTCAAATTATTTTCCTTAGCTAGCAACTCTGAGAAGTATCTTAACATTTCTGATCTGATGTCTTCCTCCTTCCTTATAATTTTACCTTTAGATTGAAGATTCGTTATCCTATTACTTGTATTATGTTTCAAAGCCACCATGTAGAAAAATCTTGTATTTTTATCCCCTGCCTTAAGCCAAAGAGCTCTAGATCTTTGTCTCCAGAAAGATTCCTCCTTGGCAATAATGTTATGATAATCTTCTAGAAGTTTGTTTGCCTTGGTTCTAGTTTCCTCTGAAAGACCCTCCTTCTGGATACTATTTTGAATTTCCTTAATTTCATTCTACAAATTCCCTTTCAGATGGAATATATCCCCAAACACTTCCTTATTCCATATTTTTAGATTACTTTTAATAGTATTTAGTTTCTTAGCCATTCTATACATAGCTCCCCCTTCAATAGTGTAGTTCCACCATTCCTCAATCTTATATTTTTAAATTAGGGTGGGCTAACCACATCATTCAAATCTGAAGGGAATATTCTTTCTACCCTTGATCTGATTAATATTTAGGGATATAGGATAGTGGTCAGATCTGATACGGAGTTCAGCAGAAAGAGTGCAAAAGTACTTGGACAGCCAATCATGGGTTAAGAGGGCTCTATCCAGTTTAACCTGGATCAGTTCCTTCCCCATACGTCTATTCGACCAAATATAGTCAATGCCTTCTAGGTCAATACCTAATAAGGCTTCCTCACTGATGAATTCCATCATATCAGATCTGCTATCAATTTGGGAGATAATCCCTCCCTTTTTCTCCTCATTTTTGAGAGGAGTATTGAAGTCTCCCATGATCATCCAGCTAATTTCTTGATAAAGATTATGGATTCCTTTCAATCTTTGCATATACTTCTGTCTACCTCCTCTAGTGTTAGGGGCATATATATTGATAAGGTTCCAGCTGAAGTTCTCCTTGAGGAAAGTAATCTTGACCACTAAAATGTTCTTTTCACTGAGAATTAAATTGCACACAACATTTTTATTATTCCAAAATATCCCAATGCCACCTGACGCACCCTCAGAATCACCTCCAATACTCCCATAGTCTTTAGACACATGCATTTTTTTTTCCAGTTTTTCTTTAATCATTTTAGTTTCTTCGATAAGTAAAATATCAGGTTTTCTATCTCTAACCATGTTCCTAAGAACATCCTATTTATGGGGTCTATTAAGCCCTCTTATATTCCAAGAGATAACTTTCATATTAAAGACTCGGAGAACATATCTCAGGGATGGTGCGTTGTTTGCCATTCGCTATATTCTGTTTTGCTTCCTGCTCTCTTTTTTTCTTATGTGATTCCCTTCCTTTTTAACCTTTAGGAGTGCCAACATCAGCCTTAAGTTGTCTTCTGGTTTTAACTCTCCCCTGACTATGATTTTCTTGTTTTTTAGTAGATTCACATGAAGTACTGTTGTTTTGGTCACCTTTTTTGCCTGGGTTTTTGTTGAAATTTTTCTTTTTCTTTACCTGTGACCAAGGAGCTTCTTGGTTAACAAGGTTTATGTCTGGACTCAAGTTTCTCTCTAGGCTTTCTTCGCTCCATAGAGTAGCAATAGGGGATAATGATTCATCATCACTATCTTCTAAATAATTACCATTAAGGTCATGTTCCCCGATAATTCCTTCATCAAGAATATGAAGTTCAGCTCTAGAAGGGGATAAATCTTCTGGGCCATTCAAATTGGTAGCATTATTAGTAGCTTCTAGCTCCTTCACCTTAGGTTGTCCCTTCTCTTGAATAGATTCTACTCTAACTTCTTGATCAATACTAGGTTGTTTATCCAAAGTGATTTGGTTTTCAGGTAGCAGATTTACCTCTGATTCATTACTATTTAAACTCTCTATTTTGTTCTCCTGTTGACCTAGATAAGGATTCCCTAAAGATTTATCATTAGGATTGATTTTCTTCTTACACACTTTTTAGGTTCCCTTTTATGATCTTCTTTTTCTTTTGGTTTTTTCAGCGGGCATTATTTAGCCCAATGACCAAATTGTTTATAGGAAAAACAAGCAAAGGGAAGTGATTCATATTCAACAGTTTAGATGTACTTACCCATATTAGAGTTGATAGTGAAGACCTCAGGTAGATCCATTTTATGATGTATGTTCACACAGATTCTAGCATAGACCAATCTAGATTTGGTGGCTGCCATCGGGTCAATCGATAGCAGCTCCCCAAGCGCACTCGCGAGACCAACAAAAACATCCTCATGCTAGTATTCCATTGGGAGGCTAGGTAGTCTAACCCAAACAGGGGCAGTATCAAATATCTTAGCAATGAGATCTAGATTTGTAACCCATTTTTGAAGAGCCAACGATGATTTTCCAAACATCTAGGATCCTCCACATAGCACTTTTGATAGGTCTTCCATATTTGAGAAGACAAAGGAGAAAAAACCCTTCAACATTGCTGCTATATCCACTTGTCCCTTGATTTTCCATTTACGATAAGTAAACTCTCTAACAAGCTCAATATTAGGCCTTGTCCCCGTAAACTTTCCAACCAGAGTAAGAGCCATTGTGGAAACAGTATGGTCCACAAGGGGATCAGGGATGGATATGCCAAAGTAACCCTTACAGGGATCTAAAATATTGTTGATTCTAGGAAAAGAAAATTTTCCTGATGGTTTAATCCTGAATAACGACGACCAACTACCTTTAAGTAGATTCATGTTTGCAGCATGATCATTTTGGTCGACCAAGGAGCCTTTAGATGTTTCTCTTGGCCCACCATCTCGAAGAGGAGGGTCCTTGACTTCATCTGAATCTTTTGTGGAGCCCTCTTATGTTGATCCTCCCACTGTCTGCTAGTCTCTTGCAGCTATAGGTGCCAGGATTCCTCCAGCGTCACGTTTCCTGTCATTGCAGGTTTTCAAATTCCCTCCTGCCCAGCCATTCTCTCCAGCTCCCGCTCCCACTCCTTCCATCTTTGTTAAGGTCATATATGATATCAATAAATCCACTGATTGTATTTGGAAATTTCTAAATGTTTCTTGGGTTAACATGTTTATTATATATCCCCATTGAGGAGATGGAAAGATCTTGATCAATGTTGTCAAAACCACCCTAACCTTATTCAGAAGGCTCCTGAACTGCAAAAGATAATAAACAGGGTCATAATTCCACTATTCCCAAGAGAGGATAAATTTTTCTAGAAAAATATCATAAGGGACGATTCTTTGTTAAATATGTTTACAACTTGTTGACAAAGGATGACATTGTTAGAGTAATAGACCTTTTGGGTTATTAATTAAATCATTTTCATCTAATTACTAACTCACCTATTCACTCTAGATGCTTAAGCCAACCTTAGGGTTTCCCTTTTAGGGTTTTGTAATTACTTTTTAAG
This sequence comes from Thuja plicata, assembly GCA_018584345.1. NCBI lineage: Eukaryota > Viridiplantae > Streptophyta > Pinopsida > Cupressales > Cupressaceae > Thuja > Thuja plicata. The sequence continues at coordinate 4,502,642 of MU226380.1, forward strand.
GAATCACCTCTTTGTATTTTACAACTGAGATATTGTTCATAATAGTAGATTATTCTTGAATGTGAACATGATGCCTCTTATCTTTTGGCCTCCATAATTTTTCTCTTTTTCTGTTGTTTTGCTTATTCCATGTGACAGGGTTATGCATGCAGGTGTTCTTGGGAGATTAGGATTTCACCTAATCTAACATGGTATCAGAGCCATCCTGCGGCTCTCTATTCGTGTTTTGTTGAAGTTTTTCAGAAGCGGGAGGTTTTTAAGTTTTCAGAGTTTTTTATGTGGATTTAGAGGTGGGATTTGTTTCTGGTCACTTTGGGCTCAAATGGACATCACCATTGAGCTTAGAGCATCCAAAAACCCTAGAATCCATATAAAATTTGTCCATTTTGGACAACGTGGCTCTGAGGCAAAAAAAAAAAGTTTCCAGGGTCGTACGGGCATGAAAATCGAAAAAAAAATTAAAAACAAAATCATTTTTTTGGGTTTTTTGCATTAAAAATAACGCAGCCAATGTTAATGGTTAAGGCGCCACCACCGCTCCACCGCGGCCAGCACCACCGACCACTGGCCAAGCACCGCCGCCCGGCCCCACCGCCGCCCGACCCCACCGCCGCCTGGCCCGGCATTGCCGCCCAGCGGGATTTTAGCCCCACAGGCCCCTCTTCACCCCTGAGGCGGTCATGTTGATGACCAAGGGCTCTACCCTTCAGCCCCCTGCACGCCATACGCCTAGGGGCTAGGAATTTTTAAGCCCCGGGGGTTAAAAAAAAATTTGGAGTTTTTTTTTTTCCCTCTGATGGTGTTTTTGCTCTATCTGGAGAAAACAGAGGCCTTTTTTTGACTTCTTTATATCATCAAAAATATCTTTTTGAGCTCTTTTTGATGGTGGAGGTTGGGGTTTTGGGTTCTGCCATTTTGATAGTGTTTTTTGCTGTCAAAGTCCGATGTTTGTTTTTGCCTTCCAGGAGCCATATCTTGCTCATCCGGACTCTATTTTTGGCAAACCAGATATCGTCGAAAAGCTGGTTCAGTGAGTTTATTAGTGGCAAGGGTCTTTTATCCAGATTTTTCTCTAGGTTCTTTCTCCTCCAAGTTTTGTACTTTCACACTTTGGCAGAATACTTGGGTTCTACAGGNTTTGCTGTCAAAGTCCGATGTTTGTTTTTGCCTTCCAGGAGCCATATCTTGCTCATCCGGACTCTATTTTTGGCAAACCAGATATCGTCGGAAAGCTGGTTCAGTGAGTTTATTAGTGGCAAGGGTCTTTTATCCAGATTTTTCTCTAGGTTCTTTCTCCTCCAAGTTTTGTACTTTCACACTTTGGCAGAATACTTGGGTTCTACAGGTCCTGGGATCTCTTCCTCTATTCTTCTGGCTCACTCTTCTTTCTGACTTTCTGAGCATTGTATACTTCTCTTCTATAGCATTATTTTTTTTGTAAATGCACTAAGATAAAGTGCCTGCTTTTGCATAGCTGGGATTTTGAGCACCTTGTGTTTGTTTGTACTCGCACTCAGTTATAAAGTGTCAGGGGGGTTATGATGTTTTTGCCTTATGTGCTCATCCACCTTTGTCAAGTGAGTGTCCCTTACATGACATTTGCCCCATGATGTGTTTCTAGAAGATCATTTCTTTTACTTCGACACCACCCTTTATCCTGTGCTTGTAGTTCTGCACTATGGGTGTTCCTGATTCTTCTTCTTGCAGTTGTTTCTGGCATTGCATTTTAGTTTTCCTGTCACACCTCTCCCTGTTCAACATTATGGGGGGGTTCACCTGTTGGTTCTATTGCTTCCTTGGTTCGATTGAGTGATCTACGTATTCAGTTTTTGTTCCTATGTACTAGGCGGATGCAGTGGCTAGGCACCTATGCATTTCGGTGAGATGTATCATCTACTATATAGACACTCGTTCATTCCTACTTTTGGAGGTCACCTCTTCGATTGATCGGCTCTTTAGACTTTGTCTTCTCTACTTGGTCATGCACTATTTCAATGGGGGTTCCAGCAATTACTTCTGACAGTGTTTGCAGCTTCATGCTTCAGAGATGCTATACATTCTCTTTCTTGTTCATTTCTTTGGGACATTCCCTAGATTAGAGGTTTTGTTTCCTTCATCTAGTTTATCTCTTTTTGGGGTAGCATTTTTCCCACTGGGTTTTCTCTATTTCCCCACTTTACAGATATTTCTTGTACTTGGGTACCTAATCAGGCCTTTGTTGTTGGGACCCATCTTTCTTACTTTCTGCAGTAGTCTCCTAGGTTTTAGCTTCTCCCTAAGCTTATCTTAAGGGGGGGTGTTAGAGTAATAGACCTTTTGGGTTATTAATTAAATAATTTTGATCTAATTACTAACTCACCTATTCACTCTAGTTGCTTAAGCCAACCTTAGGGTTTCGCTTTTAGGGTTTTGCGATTTCTTTTTAAGGAATCACCTCTTTGTATTTTACAACTGAGATATTGTTCATAATAGTAGATTATTCTTGAATGTGAACATGATGCCTCTTATCTTTTGGCCTCCATAGTTTTTCTCTTTTTTTGTTCTTTTGCTTCTTCCATGTGACAGGGTTATGCATGCAAGTGTTCTTGGGAGATTAGGATTTCACCTAATCTAACAGACACATCACAAGACTACTAGAGAAAGGTGTGGAACCCCCATTTGATTCCTAAAATCTTTTTTTTTCTTCTAGTGGATGACAATGCATAAGAAAATATTAACTCAAGACAACCTTATCAAAAGGGGATTTCAAATTACAAACAGGTGTGATATTTGTAAGCAGAAGGAAGATTTTATTCCTCACATTCTCCATTGTCAATTTGCTAAAGAGTTGTGGCAATTGGTGATATCAAAGTTGGAAATCCTTGTGTTACCAACAATTATTTACAATAATTTGTCTTTGAATGGAGAGGACCTACCTATAACCCCTTGGTTAAATAGCTTTGGAGACAGATACTCCCCCATCTTTGTTGGAGCTTGTTGAAAGAAAGGAATAATATAAGTTTTAGGGATGCTAAAAACCGTATGGAGAATGTCTTCATAACTCTTTTTTTTTTAAATGTTGTTGGAGAATCTGTCAGTCACCACTTGGAAATGCCCAGTTTACCACCCAACTCCTTTTGATGACAAAATGGCAAAAACCTGGGATTTTCCCAAGTAGTATGCTAAATTTGATAGCTCCAAAATAACAGTTAGAAGAAATATCAAGTGGAAACCTCCTAATATTGGCTGGCACAAACTCAATTTTGATGGTGCTTCTAGAATGTAAAAGGTTGCAGGAGGGGGTGTTATTAGATCTTCCAATGGGGAGTTGATTATTGCCTTTACTGGTGACTTGAATGGCTCCACCAATAACCAAGTGGACAGTATGGCTATATATTGGGGAATCAAATTTTCTCTCTCTATTTGAATCAAGGCCCTTACTATAGAGTGAGATTCTAAACTTATAATAGATGTTGTTAAAGGGCTTATTGAAACCAATTAGTCAATATAGAGTATCATGGGGGATATAAGAAAACTTTTACTTGGCATGGAGATTTTTGTTATTATTCATTCCTATAGGGAAGGTAATGAAGTTGCAGATCTAATGACGTCAATGGGTTTACACTTAAAAGGCATTAGATGTTGGAGAAACATGGACTTTCTTCCTCACAATGTAAAAACCATCCTAATGGGAGAAAGCAAATCGGAGGCTGATGGTAGTGGGTACTATAATTTCAGATTTTTGGTACATCCTATTGAACATGAATTTGTCACTTAATAGGGAAAGGTCAGACGTGAAAATGGATAGCATCTCTAGATCCAACCTGTGAGTAATGTTGATCTCAAACCCATCTTTATAGCTTGCGAAGAAGAAGATTCTAGGCACATATGGTAGCGAGGATAAAAACTACAAGGAACTGTTTGAGTTCCTTTTCGAGGATTGGTCAAATGTGCTACGATGGTGGGGTGTTGATTCTAAGGAGTGCACTCATGAAGAGATCCCTTTTGTTTTCTATGTTTTTACTGTCAATGCACACAATTGGTATTATGATAAGATTTTTAAAGTAGTTACTAGTTATGGTTTTGAAGCTTCTAGTATATTAGTTGATGATAGTACCATCGATGGTCCTATGGAGCCTTTTCATAAGACTTATTTTAGATTTGATGGTTGGCTGGACATAAGTTTCAAAGGTTATAGTTTTTGGTTTGTTGATTTTATTGATAGTTATGTTTTGATGTTTTTGATATTCATAGTCGGATGTTAATGTGTTGCTACTATATTTTCTACTTATTATACACCACGTGAGTTGTTGTGTAATGGACAACACCCTTGTTATGTTGCTTGTAATATCAAAAATAGTGATGTTTATGATAGTAGACATATTGAAATTAAGTTATTCTTTTATTTTTTCATGTTATACTTTTACATGTAATAGAAAATTCAAATTACCACACTCTTGTTAACTACTACAATAACAAGAACTAAACTTCAGCTATATTTTTCTTGTTACTATTTTTGGATTTGATTGTGATTGCATTTTTTTCATCAATGTTTCAGATTATACTCTGTGATCCATCATCCAAATGCAAGAGAGCATCTTGATGATGGATCATAGAGTGTAATCTAAAATGTTTATGACATGATAAAATCTTGAAATAGTAATAACAACCTAATGATGGGTCACAGGGTGTAATATAAACATTGATGAAAAAAATGCAAACTTAATTAAATCCAAAAACAATAACAAGGAGCATTATGGATTGTGGAAAACCGATATCTTCAATTCTTATGTATTTACTAAGCATGGAAGATTCATTTAGTGTTAGGTTTTTATTTATCTTTACCTCCAATAAATATTTCCCATCTTCTGCATCATTTATTTTTGTTCTCTACATTGTCATGTGTAGTTATCTATATCACAATTGCTTCTTATGCAAGGACCCAAATTCCTAAACACTTCTACCTATTGATAAGTAGGAGATATTTTTCATGGAAAGTCAAATTATGATATTGCTATCAAGACTCAATGGAGTAATTTTTGAGTCAAACTCATTAATCCATGTTTTATGAGTAATGGTTCACAAGATCCCATCTCTCGTGAGAATGAATAGAACACTTAGCACTCATTGCATCTAGGTGACACTCACAAAGGTGAAACATTCAACCTTCCCAAGAGGTCACCCACATGAGTACAACTCTCACTCAAGTGTGCTTAACCATGGAGTTTCCTCCAAGATTAAATCCACTTAGCTTGATATCCCATTTGTAAAATAGTCAGTAAGTGATGTGTCTTATGTATCATTTATTATAGATCCTCGTTATCTCATCAATTGATAAGTAGGTGGTATTTTCCTCAGCAAGTCAAATTGTGATAACTATGCAGTTTTCGAGTCAAACTCATTGACTCATGTTTCATGAGTAGTGGTTCACAAGAACCATCTCTCTTGAGAATGAATGGAACACTTAGCACTCATTTCATCTAGGTGATGTTGGTAGGGGTGAAACATTGGGCCTTCCCAGGAGGTCACCCATCTCATTACGACTCCCACTCAAGCACACTTAACCATGAAGTTTCCTCCAAGCACTAGTACATTTGAGACCTCTTTTCGACGGCTATGCATCACTTTTCTGACACTCTCCTGTCGACCTAGCGACAGAGACCAGTGTTGCAATTTTGGTGTCAGAATTAACAATGGTTGTACCGTCTTTCATTATTGCGATGGTACTAACCGTTGCAATATGAGCCAACTATGATGGTTACCATGTTGTCGTTACATATTTTAGTTGTCGCTATTACGACATGTAGGCGTCGTGTCTTATATGTTGCTATTACAACACGTACGTGTCACATCTCGTCTGTCTGTATTACAACATGTAGGTGTCGCATGTTATCTGTCACTTTTTAGATGTGCAACGAATTTTCTATACATGAGATGTCGAGCCATCGGTAATTGTCTGACGGCCCGACGTTGCATGTATAGCAAATTCGTCGCACGTATGAAAAAAGTGACATCTAGATGTCACAATACGAGCCGGCTATCATGTTTATCATGTTACCATTACATTTTATCTGTTGCTATTATGACACCTAGGCATCGCAAAATGAGTGTCAAAATTACGACAGACATGCGATGAATTTGCTATACATGCGATGTCGAGCCGTCGACAATTGCCAACGGCTCGACGTTGCATGCATTATTTTAGTGTCCTTTAGAGTTTTTAAGAGTTTAGTGTCCTAGTGTCGCTATTTTCAGTAATTGTGGTTTTGCTTATTTTGGAACCATGATTTCATGTGCTTTATTTGGGATAATTTCATTAGCTGTTGGCCAAATAAATATAAAACAATTGGTATTACCAAATTAGTTCATCCAAAAACTAGAAGACTGTGATTGTCGGATAAGTACAAGTAGGATATGTACTTACTTATGATATGTACATGTTCATTAAAACTGTACTTATGATATGTACATGTTCATTAAATTCCATAACACATGAGTGCTGAAAAACTTCTACTGTATGAAGTATTATAACTTTTGAAAAATAAATGGGAGAGTTGTATGTAATGCCCAAAATTCATAACACTAGATTGGACATTAAACAAACTATTTATACTACTCTAAACATATCTAATTTGCAATATTTTTTTTAATTTCTAAACAATGACATACTACATTAATACATAGTGTCAACCTATTTGTTATATCATTTAACTGAAATCTAAAATGATAATAAATCTACTTAAAACAATAAAGCTTATTACGATGTCCAAATAACCAACATGACTTGCAACTGCATACCTGAATTTATCTTTCTTGCCTGTGTATCATATTCTCCTCGCCTCTTTATTTCCTGCACCTGTATATACGGCTACACAACTAGATGCATGATATAAAATTCATAGTTTATTAGATACAAGATCGTAAGATAAGCTACATCAATAACTTAGCTAAATCGATCATAAGGTATTCAAAACTAGTTTCGTAAAGAGATGCAAAATATGTAGAATATTGGTAAGGGGTGGCAAGATTAAGGAAGAACTCAAAACTACAAGACATAAGGGCTAGACCTAATGCCTCGGGGGCTCATCATAGATGGCCTTGCCTATGTAACTCATAGAGACATCGTAGTTCAGGTTTAACTTTATAACCAGTCTTTTAAAGGATGGTAGAAGTGGTATCAATCCTCTTTATCCAAAGGGTATCAATGACATTTCTCTCTAAAGAATTACATAAGTCACGAGTCACCTGATACATATGCTAAAGATTGCATAGCAGAAAATAAATAATTAGAGCTACATACAACTAAATACAACATGACATGGTAGTAATGAATAACCCACCCTTGAAGAGAGAGATATGATACTTTTTCAATGTAGAAAGTGGAAGTTGTTATTGGTCAATCTAGATCAAT
>MU226380.1:4541718-4557453 GCA_018584345.1 Thuja plicata
TATATATATATGAGTTTTTATATGGGTTCTTTCATTCCTCTATTGTTGAGTAGACCTGCAAATAAAATCAAAGAGAGAGAGAGGGGACAAAAAGAAAATAGTTTTAGCTACTCTCTATTGGACTCTAACCCTAATTTTAAATTAGGGTTAGGGATTCCAAAATGAGAGGGAAAAAGGGAAAACTTATCCTTTTAAAATCATAACCTCTCCCTTATATTTCAAAATATCTTTTAATGAAGAGATTTAATCTCATACCATTTTAATATATAGGGACTTTTATTAGATAAGTTGTAAAGTTGATTTTTTTGAGCTGAATTAATATATGTTAGTGGATAATTAAAATAATAGCAAGTTTAGTAATGTGGGTATATATAAATTAATTTAATTTATTTCTTTTTAAACATTAGGATAATAACTTATAGAAACTTTAATAGTTGTCTTGCGACTTTTTAAAATATAGAAATTAATTATCAGTATGGTATTGACGTACACAACAGATGATACATTAAACGTTATTATTTTTCCTTTGAGATTGCCTTTTAATATGAGGATTGTGGAAATTCAAGTATTTAGTAAATTATATTATTAACTGAACTATTGAAAAACTATAGTTCAATATTAAATTATCTTCAATCTTTTAACTAGTTTTTTTTGAGCCTTAACATTTGACTTATAAGATTTTCTACGAAATTCAATTTTAACATAAACATTAATTAAACGATAACTTAATAATTTTAATAGAGGAATTTATAATGGGGAGAATCTAATTAAAGTTTTTAAATTAAGCTTAGGGACTTATAATGTTATTTTTAGGTGGCCAATATATGTGGCTAGTATACTGGTTATCATAAAAATAATATTATGAAAGTGCCTTGCCCTAGGGTGTTTTTAAACACAACATCTTTAAGCTATCAACCTACGAGATTACTGATCGTCCCTGGAAACTAAGCATAGGGAGTCTTCCTCTCCACATCATCAAATTCTATTAAAATAGAAAGGGGATGACACGCATAATCATAGAACCTTACCTTGCAATGTCCTTGAACATTAGCCTAGATTTAACTCTAGGGAAATCTGTAATTAAAGAACACCTTGTGTAATTTTAACCTTAGAAGGCGACCTTGGGTTGAGGGAGGTTTACACATAGTCATGATTCCCCTTAGACCCTCTTGGCTTTAATGTCATCTTTCAAAAAAAAAATTGTTGCATTTTTAGGCGCGGAATTTTTGGGCACGACACTTGGTATCAGAGCCACGTTTCAACACTGGAACCTTAAACCCACTATGTTTCATAAAAATTTAAACATCTGTATTAACAATTTCCAAAACAAGATCAAACTTAGTAGAAATTCTCGCAACAACTTTAAACATATTCATTTCAAATTAAGACACTACCTTCAACTTATACCACCTTCATATGTGTGTAGGATGCCTCCTGTAATGCGGCAAGCTCACGCCCATGGACGAGGCCGTAAATATTCCCCTTCGGCACTAGTTCAGTTGGAGTAAAATATAGGGGGTAATGGTGAGGAACAGAGGCCTCCTCCCGAGCAACCCCCAAACCCCAACCAGGATGTATTGAATGCCCTTCAGAATCTGGTCAGAATTATTTTGGACAGGATACCACAGGATAATCAGCACGCAGGACTGGGGGGTGCAGCACGTGAGCGCAGTAGGATTCCCCCACCTAGAGTTTTGGAGGACCAGGCTAACACCGAGGGTGAGTCAATACACATGCCACCTCCAGAGGCAGTTTTACCAATTGGTATATTGGGTGGTTGTCGTTGCACCAAAAGATTGATCTGTCAATGGTCGATACAACCACCATACTTATAGAATCCATAAGAGGTTGTTAAACCCTCGTCACCAATTGTTGCATGGCCTGACCGAGACCAAGGGTGCACACCTTGCAACAAAAATGTAATATGAAAGGTGCCTCGGTTAAAATTTGAATTAGTTGGCCTCAATTTTGAAATATTTGGTTAAAATGACCCTCCACTAGGGTAAAAAGTGATAGTAAATAGGGTAATAAGGTGACTTTTCCCACTCATTTTGACATTCACCCTTTTGGATTTTCACTCTAAGTTATTTTACCCTTCGAGACAAAATAGTGGTCCAACATCATGAGCATTGATTCAAGAAGGCAAGGGAGCATCAAAGACCTCCAGGATATGAGCCATCGGTATGTGATCAATCATTTCTTGTGAATTCATCATTTTTAGTTTGTTTCTAAATAAATTTGTATTGTTTTTACTCGAAAAGCCTAGAAATTTTATGTTTAATTGCTTTTGCTCATTTTTTGTCACTTTTGATAGTTAAAGTGTCACTTTTAAATGAATAGTGCTTTTGACATATATAACGTCGCTTTTACAACATGTTTCATCGCTTTTGGTATGTAACATTGCTTTTAAAATTGTTCATCGCTTTTACTATATGTTTCATCACTTTTGGTATGTAACGCCGCTTTTAAGCAAAAAATGTTGCTTTTAAAAAATGTTGCTCTAGATAATTTTTTTTGATGAAAATGTCAAGTTGTTGATGTTTGATTTTGATTTTGATGTTGTTTTAAATTTTGATGATGATGTTTTTAAGTCAATTGCTTGATGTTAGTAAAATCAATTGGTTGATTTGGTTTTGATGTTAATTTGATAAGATATGATGATTTTCCATCCTCAAGATCTAAAGGAATGAAATTTGATGCGCTCAACGAGATTGTTGCAAATCTCATCTGAATAGATAGATGATATGATTAGTTTGATTGACACTTGATGATAAGCTTAGTGATTGATTGAATGATGTGTTTTGACTTGAAAAAAAATTTCCTTCCAGAAACTGAACATGAGGGGCTAGTATCCTGAGCCTTTTAGGATGATGGACGATTTGACTAGAGAGGAGTGACGTGTTATTGGTCGGTGTGGCCTAGGCTATTTGCTGGAGATGCCTGTGTTCCATGTGAACCAGGGTTTATTGACGACATTATCCAAGCACTGGAATTCTAATCATAATACTTTCCATTGTCGATGGGTGAGATGACTATGTGTACTAGATTCTTCATATCCCAATGATGGGAGAGTTAGTTTATTATGATCAGGTGTTTGACGGTGATGCATGTAGGTGTGTGTTTTATGATGATGCCATTTGTGATGAGACTATTTCTTGGAGGATGATGAGACACAATTATGCTCTACTCCCCTATTTTTTTGCAGTGTTTATTGGTGGGTTTATGTGCCAGATAGGAGAGCTCATGGATTTTCAGATGGATGGGGTAGGATTTTAGAGGACACGATTGAACATCCTCAACAATTTTCTTGGGGATCTTGCATCTTAGCACATATATATCATGAGCTTCATTAGGAGGTGTATCGATAAGGTGCAACCTTATCTATTAAAGTTGTTTACTTCATATTTGGGCCTGGGAGCATATCACTTACGAGGGCTATTACAGACAGAGATCGTCCCTTTGGTTTTCCCTATATCTATGGTTATCGTGGCATCATTGTCTAGGCTTGATTGGGAAAATTAGATCATTAGATATGTCAGTTAGATGACATGGATATCGTATGTTGGAGAACTTATATCGAATGTGAGGCATGGCAAGAGGATCCAAATGAGATATCATTTGTATTTACCTCACGATGGTAGATTGGGCGGACCCTCTACATTTTTGAGAGGTTTCTACATTATCAGGTGCTATGCCAGTATGGGTGGACTTAGGGTATCTCATAGGGTCTATCTGTGTATGCCTGTGTGCATTTTGAGATGGATCTATGAGGTCCTAGTGCAAATTCCATGAGGGGGTGGGACGAGTATGATGGTATTGGTGTCATTGCTTGGGATTATTGACTAGGTGTTATAAATGTCCGGATGACAACAAATTGAGATCATTGGTTTGCTACTCATTTATTTCCTAGACTTACAAATCCTATGGAGCTAGTGTCTTCCTTTGGAGATGATGAAAATGATAATGATGGGGATGGTCCTCAAAAATCAAGGGGTGGTGTAAGGGTGAGAGGTGGGAGAGCTAGAGGTGGTGGCCATGCTACTAAAGTAGTGACAGGTAGAGGAGGGATTATTATAGTTGCAGTAATAGGTGGAGGTGGGGATGGTCAGGGTGGCAGGGATGGAGGTTGAGGTGGTAGGGATGAAGATGGAGGTGGAGATGGAGGTGGAAGGAGTGGTGCAGTTATTTCTAGAGGTATACTTTTTCTCACATAGGGATGAGCAACTCAGAGGCCTCATGCAGGTAGATAGGTTAGAAAGGTAGTGCAACCAGTTGCTCTATTTGTTCCTGTGGTTCCAACTGCCCCTAGTTAGGATGTGCAAATGTTACAGGCTGGGATGAAAACTTTACAGGCTCAGTTGGCACAGGCACTGGGTCAGATGAAAATACTAGTTGTAGAGGTAGATCATCTATGTGCTGAGAGAGATAGGAGTACTGGGCAGCATGGTTAGAGTAGATAGCTAATTGATTTGACATAGACACAAGCAATTTAAGGTCCACCATCTAGACCACTATGTGATCCAGATGTGGCTACTAGTATAGGTCTCTCTACATGTGTTAGTGTAGGTACTGATATAAGTGGTGTGTAGGTACTAATATAGGTGGCAGTTGTGTATAGATGACATTGTGATGATACCAGATTTGGACATGTTGATGTATACTTTTGATGATTATGATGATGTACCTTGATGTACTTTATTAATATAGACATTGATGTACCTCTCTCCCCATTTATTGATATTGATGATTTATTCTCCTTTGATGTCATTATACATTGTATTTTATGATTTTTACAATCTATATACATGATGTAGTGATATTTATGATGGATGCATTTCTATAAAGTTCTATCTATATGCATGTTTTTGTGATTTTCTATGTCATATGTATAGATGAGTTTACTTACTTTGATGCTTATGTATGAATTTTTATCGATGCTTTACTTATATATATGCTTTAGATGGATGCATTACTTATATAAATGCTTAGATGTATGCCTTAATTATATGGATAATGTATGGAATATTCTTATATGAAGTTTTCTTTTCTATGGATGCAATGTATGGATGTGATGTAGATGCTATTTTATTTATGCTATTGTTTTATTGTTGGAAACTACAATTGAGACAATTGTTATATTGCTATTGATGTCAAACCTTAACTGGTAAGACAGTTTCTATCTTGTTAAGTGCCATATCAATTGATTGATGAAGAATATTTGAAAAGGAGTGATAACAAGAAGACCGGGTGAAATGGTTGAGTTATGTGAAAATACAATGAGTACTTGATGAGATCGCACCTTGACAAGGTAATATATTGTTTATCATAAGTCTAAGTGAAGTTTGGATGACTACAATATTAGTCTTGACCGAGTAACAGAGTAGAAGATTAAGGAACATAAGTATGTTCTGAGTGATGCGAGTGTCGATCGAGCGCCAGTACATGTCAAGAAAATTCACTATCGACCGAGCATCAGTGTTTTCTAAGTGTCAATGAATTACCGAGTTATCTAGTGATGACCGAGCGACATAACACAATATTGACTAGGTGTTAGTATTATGATAGTTTGAGAGAGATTTGAGATCCTAGTCAACATAGTTGATTTTCTTGGGATATGTGAAGCATATTTAAGATGAGGATGATTTTTGTGGAGAATTAAATGAGCATTTAATATATGTTTAACCATTTTTATGTATGGATTCAAGAAGGAATTTTAGGATGTATTCTACAATGTAGATGGAAATGAAATGTTGGAAGGATTCTTTGGATCTGACCTAACCCTAAGATCTACAGTGATGATTAAGCGACAATAGATAGAGCTACCTGATTAGAGAGGTTTTACAATTAATCTAATTGTAGGTTATGAGTAAGTGGTATGAGTTTAATTTAGTTGATTGGAAAAATCTAAGCAGGAAGAAGAAAAGGTTGAAGAGAGCAGTACAGGACTGCAAAGTGGTGATTTCTTGGAGGATTTCCAAGTAGATCAGAATGATAGAGATGACAATGAAGGCCAATCAATGAATTAGCATTTGATCTATAATTGGATATGCATTTGCAAAGTGAGTTGTATGTTTCAGATAGCAATTTGTTGTTATTTTCTAATTATTGTATCAGTTGCAAAATCCTTTTAAAAAAGGTTGACCTAACAGTCATATTATTAAATCCTTTAATCAAGGTGACATTATAATGAAATGGTCTAATCCCTCTAACAAGGCTCACTTCTAACAGAGTGATTAAATCCTTTAACTGGGTCACATTTAACAGTGTGTATTGTAACCTTTAACAAGGTTGGATTTTCATAGAGCTCACTTCAGAAGAGTGAAAAATTGGTAGCATGTTACTGGTGGTTTTCTGATATTGGGTTTTCACATTAAATCCTGGTGTCATACTTGTGTGAATTTTATTTGATGTGGTGTACTATTAAGAGATTCATATTTTGCAAGTTGGTTGCATTAGGGCAGTAAACTGCAACTTTATATTGTTGATTATATGCTATAGAGACCGAGTGGATTACTGAGTGGATCTGAGTTGGTTGAAGAATTTGAAAGTTCAATTGGTACATCTAGACCTTGGATAACTGATTCACCCCCCTCTCTAAGTTATTCTAAACCATTCTAACATATATATGGTTATATAATGTCATATGATGATGGAATGTAACGAGTCTTACTACATGCACTTAGATGTATTTAATGCACTTTAGATGCTCTTAATGTAATGTTCCTAAATGAAATAATCATTAATGAATTATGCACTTGTGTTTATTTTAATGAGTAATGATATGCAACAGTTTAATAAATTCACCTAAATGAAATGATATGTACTTATTTTTATTAATGTCCATTGTATTCCACCTAAAGGAGAAAATTATGACTTAATTTTTGAGTGTTGACCCTTGAAAAATCCCATAACATTGTAACAATGCAAGATTTAAATATACTCACGAATGCAAATACAAATGCAACATGAAAGTTTTCACTTTTCACTGAATCATTTATTTTTCTATTTATCATCATTGAGCTATTTGCAGCATTGCCATAGGTAGAATTGTTAGCAATCAAGATTTACGCCTATGGAAAGATGTGAAATCTAGATATCATGTTTTAACATGGAAACAATCCCAAAGGTGGGAGAACTGCTTGAGACTGAATCTCCGAGAATACAAGGCTACTTCCTTATTGATATTCACTTAAAACTTTGATGATTTGACAGGAAAAGGGGAAGAAAGATTGCTTGTGAAATGAAACTAATATAAATTAATGTGCGATGCACCAAATGAGTACCAATATGACATGCAACAATAAATCCTCACAAAATCCTTTTCTAAAGACACTAAATTGTGCACCAACTGAATTAGATACTATATGGAAAAGAGATTGTTATGACAAGGCTTGGCATCTGACACCTTGACAGGAAAACAATGTTGTTTTCTCAATTTCCAGTGTACAAATGGGAGACAAAATCACAGACTTGCATATGAATTACCCAAATATTGCACCTAATATTGAAAGAAGCTTGATAAAATAAAGGAATTCACATAATATCTCACCAAAAACCTACAATGAACAACTCAATGCAAAAAAATTGAGAAGGAAACCTATAATATTTATTCAACAATGATGGAAACTCTGCTACAAATCATGAAAAATGCTCCATAGAATATTTCTCAATTTTTGCATTGTACAAAAAAGGCAAAAAGAAAGAACCTCCCCAAAAGAATAGAAATTAAAGCCTTATAGAAAGGCTTGCATCAAGTCCAAAGCTAACTACATGAAGAACTAATCTAATCTAAACTCTAACTAAAGTGTAACTCCACCTATATTTCTCCTTTGAATCCTCAAAATATCTTATGGGGTTGGATGGAAGAGAAAACCTACAAAATAGGGTCTGAACTGAGGTTGAACTGCCTTATAACTCAAAAAATAGAACCCATCCTTGGATTTCACCAGAAAAAATGCATAAAAAGGTGGGAGAACGCATAAAATATGCATCAAAATGCTCTCAAACAGGTCCACATGCACACATGTAGTAACTAGAACTCTAAAATGGCCAATAACTACCTGATAACAAACAAATCATTCCCTTAACTACTTCATGACACCCTTGCCTTCCATGTGGCACCATCCAACTTGCTCACACATTTACATCTCCACTTGCTTGGCACCAGCATCTCTTGATAACCTGTGACCAACGACTAACTTTTGTCGCTAGTTTGTGGCTTTATTTCCTGACCACCATCTGACCTCATGACCTTGCAAAAAAATGCCATTGCTAGTTCATGGATTCATTTCCTAACGGCCACTTGACCTCGCGACCTTGTGACAAACTGTCATCGCTAGTTCACAACTTCTTTTCCTAACGACCACCTGATCTCATGACCTCACAATAACCATCATCAATAGTTCATGACTTCATCTCTTAACTTCCACCTAACCTCATGACCTTGAGAAAAACTGATGTCGCTAGTTTGCAGCTTGATTTCCCGACATCCATATGACCTCGCGACCTTGCAAAAAACTATTGTCACTAGTTCACAACTTTATTTCTTGATCGCCATCTGACCTTGTGACCTTGTGAAAAATTGTTGTCACTAGTACACGACTCAATTTATTGACTGCCATCTAGCCTCGCGACATTGTGATAAATTGTCATCAGTAGTTCATGACTTCTTTTCCTAACAACCACTGACCTCGTGACCTTATGACTAACTGTTATCGCTAGTCTAGTTCATTTTTGATCTTCCATGTCATCGTCCAGTCACCACACCAATTCCCTATGACCCATAAAATATTCCTTACTGTACCGTCCATGTCACTATCTAAATTTCCCAGCCACATACCACACGAGCATGCAAGTGAACCAAAAGCGCTTTATTTTGGTTACTAGTCAAGTGAGAGTTCCCATATAAAAATATTGAAGACAACTCTCCATGGATAATGTGGGATAAATCCCTTCTATGAAGTATTACTTTTTTGTTATGATTGTACATGTGTGTGATTGCGCTCTTTGTTTGATCTTTTGCTAAACCAAGAACACTGAATTACATTGTATGATTGATTTCTTGATATCATATGAAACTGATATCCTTTTACCCTCTCTAACAAAACCGAAAGGTTTCACTACAAAAATTAATGTCCCTTCAACATTTTATAACTTTATCTTCAATTGCTCCAAGTTGATATCCTTTTGAACTAAAAGGTTTCATGGCGTGGTGTCATGTCCCTTCGATAGTTAAAAAACTTTGTCCTTCGGTCTTTAGTGGATGATCCTATACCTATGCATGGAGCAAACACATTTGCAAAAAATAATTGTCTCTTTCCCTTTTGGTTCATTTTCTATTTTTTTTTTTGAATGTGGTTGAATATGCATTTGTATGGTTGTCATTATTAGAGACTCTCCACGGCTTGTGTAGATTTCACTGTACTGTGCTTTCTCTTATGTATAAAAGAATGTGTACCTTTGAAAACCATATGTAATATTTAAATTTTGAAATTCATTTGAAAATTAATGAAATATTCTTTTACATGTGTATCTATTCTCAATTCAGTGTTTCTCTTTCCTACATTGATCTTGCTTACCAACAATAATCATGAAATTATCAATGAAACCAAAATGTGTACCTTAGCTTGCCAAATGCAATTAGCTCTACCTGTTTTGAGTTGTAGGTGAAAAAATAGGTAACATTTTTGGTGACCTCTCAGGGGTGTTTTCCTGCTAAACATAATCAGACCAGTTGCCTGCATATTCGTTGGGCACAGAGTCTTTTCCAAATGTAGAAAACTAGGATCCTTCTAAAAAAATAGAAAACTGAAGCTAACTACTGAAACTATAATCAAACTAAACTGCTAGAACATTACCCCCTACATGTGGCATGTATGTATGATGTGAAATGAGTGTCAAATCATGTTTCACCTTATGAATATCCTTTTCATACATGTGGATAATTTTCAACAGAATATCTTGCAACACTAAAATCTTGAACAACAATGCTACAACTATGATACAACCATACCTTAGATAGATAGCTTATGATTTAGGACAAAAATTTTGTACTCATGTCCTATCGAGTGGGAACTGATTCTTCTTATAGTTGTTATGCTTGCAACATTAGCTCAATTAATTGAAATCCAAACGGAAAACTGAAAAGCTGAAAACAAACTAAAAACCGTGAAAACCTGAAAATATATTTGTTGGGCTATATGGTAACAACATGAAGGACATGTTTCTTATTTTAAGGCAGTAGGTTTCAACTCATGCCTTACCTGGTGGATGTGCACTTCATTCTCTTATTATGCTGATCATCAATGATATTTCCATTTCTTCACTTTTAACACACCAAAACAGTAACTACTAACTGAAAACAAGCTAACTAAATATACAGAAGCACTTATTTATGTTCTAACATACCTCAAAAGAAATGATTGAGGTGAATCCGATTGACTGTGATTGGTAACTCCTCTCCTTCAAGGGTGGAAATTTGAAAATAATTATGTGGCTTGCAAGATGTTATGATAAATAGACTAGCCCACATTGTATCAAACTTTGTATGCTTTCTAGGTCTACTCTTCAATTCGTCCCACTTCAAAATAATATCTCCTTGCTGAAAGATTCTAGGAGATGAATTTTTATTGAATGTTCTCTTTATTTGAGCTTAATGATGCTCAAACTTAACCAAATCATCCCTCCTAGTTTCTTCTAACTCGACTAATTGAGCCAACCTTGCTGCCATTGGTTCTTCATCAACCATATCTAATTGATTTATCAAATCAAGTGCTGGAAATTGAACTAAAATAGAAAATCTTGCCTCTTTTCCATAAACCAAAACATAAGAAGATGCACCTGTTGATCTCTTAGGATTTATTCAATTAGCCCACAGTGCTGATTTGAGTTTTGTATGCCAAGCTCTCTGATTTCCTTCAATTGAACGCTTTATGATCCAAATCATATTTTTGTTTGTCAATTTGGCTTGCCATTACCCTATGGGTAATAATTTGATGAAGTATCCAGGAAAACAACTATTATTAACAGCCCACTCTGAGATTCTAGTTCCTGTAAATGCTAGAGCATTGTCTGAAATAATCAAATCTGGAACACCAAATTTGCAAATGAGATCCTCATAAAAATTCAAAACAACATTCTCATTTTCCTCTTTTAGAGAAACTACTTCTGTCCACTTGGTAAAATAATCTGTAGCAATCAATACCCACTTATGACCAACACTTGATCATGGTTTTATAACCCCAGTGAAGTCTAAACCCCACTTCATAAATGGTTGTTCCACATGAATTAGCTGCAAGGGCAGCACTGCTAACCTATTAATATACTTGAGGAAAGGGATGAAAGATAATTTGATCTAGCAATGAAATCAAAATATGATACCATGTGCGTATGGTTGGCCCGAAAATGTGCAAACATTCATCATTAAGTTTTTCATAAAATATATTATTCCCTGCAAAATAATAACAGGATTATTAGTTATTGCAAGGGACTGCAATTAATCACACTTCTTTATTGTTCCAATACATTTGACACAAGTACATCCAGGAATTTGGTCATTGCCTCCTACATAAAATGAATCCAATATTACAAAATGTCCCCTAAGAAAGAAGAGTTCAAGTGAAATAACTACATGATAAATGAGAGAGAAAAAGATGAATCTACTTACCAATAATAGGTGTTGCCATCGTATCTGTGGCCATGCTATGTGTTTTTGACATTGCAGCCGGTGGTATCTCTGTGGTTCTGATCCTCATAGCAGGCGGCGTAATGAACATAGGATCAATAGTATGTGCTAAAAAATAAGATTGTTAGAGCTATTAAAAAAAAATTGTTTGAGCAAAACACAAGTGGAGGATAGAACATGCGATCTACTTGAACCACCTAGTGAAGTATCTGCATCTGGGGCACGGCCCTTGAATGTTTGTAGCATCCTTTGCAAAAATAACACATGTATTTTAGTTAATGACAGAAATAAAAGAGTATACTATAAAAACCATTATTGAACTTTCGTTATAATTAAAAACTACATGGATACTTACTTGATAAGTCTGAACATGGTTAGCCAACTCTTCCACTCTCATCAGCATTTCATGAGTCTGAGGTTGAATACCTAACAATTGAGTTAACTCTCTTGAAATTGCACGAAGGACCTTTTGCAGTGCAACCATAGGAGCATCTAATGAAAAATCAACAAGGAATGGATCCTTCTCACCCTGCGGCTCCTCATGGACTACTTGTTCCTTTCCCTTTTCCTGATTAGCACTCATTTGTGAGAAAAATATTATTAGAAACTTTATTTAAAAGCAATCCAAAATAGTAGTTAATAATAAAACATAATGAAAAATATGCATTAACATTTTTCTTGTATGTGCATTTGTACAACAACAATGAGTTTTACCTATCGGGAAGACGAAGTCCCATAAGAACCATCATCGTCATGCATATCGTGTGGTTGTTGATCCATTCTATAGCCCTCTATTTCAAAAATTAAAAATCATTGAGACATGTTAAAACACATGTGTTCTTATGGTAAGTTACTTTGAATAAAAGACAATTATCAAAATGCTTCAATTAAAAGAAGAGATAGTTTTTTTAATTTTTAAACAATTTTAAATGGTGCATAGTGCGTACCACCTCGTCCATGATAGTGGGTGTTTTTGTATCTATGCGATTCAAATTTTAATTGACAAGAAGCTCTTTGCCTCCACGTATTGATTTGACCGCACATAGAAATACGTGATTTGCCTCGCATGCCTTAAATATGCAATTGGGTTGCTTCTTAGTTGACTCAGGTCATGTACTATTTACAAAACCTGTAATATTCCCTAATACTTTTGGCCTTCCATCAATGTATATAGCTACTTTTTTACTTTGTTCACTGACTTTTTGTTGTATATAATTTTCCACGAGTCCATACCTACACATACTTTTTTTTATATCTAACAATGTGCATCCAACTACTGTAATCATAACAAGGTCTGACATACTCCATCAATTTGAAAACTTTGTTGTATGAGACCTTTATGCCATCCTTGGAAAATAGGCCCAAACCATGTAATGAAGACGGTGCTATGTGATATATCTTCTCTCTAACACAAAAATCAGTGTTTATTGAAGGAAGTACATCGGGGACCCATTATTTATGTAGATGTTTGTACCTAAAGGGCACCTCAGAGTCACCTTTTCTCTCATCATCATAAGAACACGACCCTCCTTGAGCAAGAAAAATTTCCATGTGTTTATTGAATTTCTTTATGATCTTTTGACCTCAAGTCAATCTCCTTGATTTAGACATACTAAATGTCTCACTTTCTTCTTCCATTCCTACAGTTTCCTTGCTTGAGGAAGACAAATCTGACAAATACCTATTCGCTGGTACCTGCACTTCATGAAATGAGAGAGACAGGTGGAAATGAGAGACATATTTTAAAAATGGTAAAAGACATTAATCTCTATGGGGTGTATTGACTTATACTTGACAATCCATGAGACTGTGTGGGATACCTAACAAAAGATAATAGTTATATAATCAAACAAACATAGTTCACTCCATAGTTTTTATTACATCTTGTGAAGGACATTATACATTGTTAAAATTATCGATTTATACTTTCAGAATTAGCTCAGTCCATTGTAGGGAACAAAGAGAATCCCCTCTGATTTAACATCATTGATGTGCAAGAAAATAGAAAATTATCAGAAGCAAATCTCATAAGATAGTATTTAGATTAAATGCATTGATATACACCCCAAAAGATAGTATTTAGATTAAATGCATTGATATACAAAAATACCCTGAAAAATGATAAAGAAAGGTAATTTGCATGGAATTGAAATTTTATTTATCCAATTGGTCTAGAGATGTCATACATAGTGAAACCATTCCATAACACCAACAACTTGTCGATAAGAGGCACAATATATACATTCATTTCTTTCACTTGGTACTTACCTAGTAGAATTAACAACATCAGATAATTATTGTGGCCATTTCACTCCAAGACTTATAATTACATGTAGATAACTATAAAATAATAAAATGCCTAGAACAATCATTGCCAACATAATATTCTCCCTCTTTATTGACATCCATGGTGGAAGGTTATTTTTTATAAGAAAAATAGGCCACACCGAGTAAACAGATCT
Organism: Thuja plicata; assembly: GCA_018584345.1. NCBI lineage: Eukaryota > Viridiplantae > Streptophyta > Pinopsida > Cupressales > Cupressaceae > Thuja > Thuja plicata. The sequence continues at coordinate 4,555,864 of MU226380.1, forward strand.
CATCTCTCCATACGGATTGACACTGTCTGCTGCCAGAGAAAGATTGAGATTTTGAGGTTCTTATTTAAAGTGTGGCCACTTTTCCTCTATGTCCATAAATGATGAACCATTCACAGGCATTCAAAAAATGTCATCTTGACTCCTGCCGCGTGTATGGTAATCCATAAATTGTGCCAAGCTATTGCACCTGAATAATCATTTCAGACGTGGAATAATGGGGATGTAAGGTAGAACCTTACGAGGCACCTTTTTTTTCATTTGATCATCTCGATATCTGCTCATATGGCATTCAGGGCATTTTGTTGCATTTTTGGTGTTCTTTATGATAAATAATATGATCTTTGGGACAAGCATCTATTGCTTGATACTCCATTCCAATATGTTTCATAGTGGCACATAATTCTCAGTACCAGCGAGGGAGAACATTTGATGGTGGTAACAAAAACTCACCTATCAATCTACATGAAAAAAATATAAGTTGTTACTATAAACAATGTTAATGGTACATGTTTCACCTTTTATAAACTATAATGACATATATGACAAACCTTAGCATATGTGACATTGCTATGTTGGATAAACCATTCATAACCTTCAAATTCACCAACAATAATAAAGAAGAGAGAAGAGTAGATTGGGAGATTTCGTAAAGGGTCATGTTTTCCTTCTCAAGTAGAGGTGTATCATGGACGATGTCAATGTCATCCTCATCATAATCATCATCATGTTCAGCAACACCAGTAGCACCAATACCAAATGTGTCAACGATCAATGAATTCATACCATCATCTTCAAATGTACTTTTTGGTGCATGATCATCATCTTCCATGGGATCATGAGCTTCAGCTTCAATACTCACACCTCCATGTTCCTCTATATTCACACCCCCATGTTCCTTTGAGATGTGGTGGTCCATATTACATACTACACTAGGGAGATCAACCCATATAAAAATGATGATAATCAAACCTCCTTCCATGGTTCATATGACGTATATTAATTGTGAAAACAATATAACAAACAACAATTACCAATGGATGATTATAATCAAACCCCCCTTCAATATGACCATTCTCCCTACAATGTCTCTTTGTTGTTTTGATTTTGATTCTTCTTGTCTTTAATCCGTTATAACTCTTGTATGGACAATAACATTTGTCATCGCCTTCTCTTTGAAAGTTAGACAACAATCTAGCGACTGTCTCCCTATTTTTATCAAATTCCCTTGTATTATCTGACACGATCCTTAATGTGTATATCTGTAAAAAAATTGGACATGTTGTACTTAATGTTTATATATGCACATATGGTTTTGATAGAAAATGGTCACTCTATTTTCTTGTGGTGAGAACTCTCTAGTTGTGACAAAAAATGTTAAACAAAAAATGACATGTTACGGTAGGTTTTATAAATGATATGTTACTTTGTAAATTTAACTTTAGGTTTTATAACTGTACATATAATTTCTTCGACTCCCCCACATTGTAATCATATCGACAAGTTGATATCAAATTAATGAACATTAATGAACATTGTAAACATACATAAGTGGATGAACATAAATAATGAAGGTACCAGAATATGAGTATA
>MU226380.1:4566421-4611414 GCA_018584345.1 Thuja plicata
TTATCATTTTACAATTAGTCCCTTGGATAAACCAATAGAACTTCTTCAAAGTGACAATTTGATGTGCATGCTTCCTGATTTGATTCATAGTCTATATTTTCAATTGGTTTTCTCATTTTGCATGGTTGAATTATGTTGTTTGAGGCCTCAGTCAATTGGTTTGTCATCTGAGAAGTATTACCCTTTTGATATATCTCTAAATTTGTTTTATGTTGCATGTACATTCCATAACACCTTTGAAGTGATAAGTTTTCTTGTAAAACTGTCTCTGAGGTTGAACACAAGATTGGAATGATATTGACTCTATTGCCCATAGTTGATTAAGGCACTAGTCTTTCTTGTTTATTGGATTATAGTCATAGTTTCATTATTTAAAGTTTTGAGATACTATATCCATCTTCTCTATTCAATTCATATCTTAAATCCATCAAACATTCTTTAAATTCTTGCAACATTACATTTGAACATTTTAATAATACATTGCTCTTAGTTTAAAGGATCTCATAGTACTTTTCCATATTCTAGGATAGAGAAGTTTGAATCATAAGTTATCTACTCTAAAAAGCCCTTAAAGACTTGGAAGATAAGTTTAGGGTATAGGCCTACCAGCCTTGGTTCCGCAGAGCTAGAATTGCAGAAGTTCCAACCTTGCCTTGGTTGTGACTTGTTAGTTGGCCAAATCACTTGGGTTTCCAAGCATTGGATTGGAAAGTCCATAGGAAATCCAATCTGTTTATTTGAGCAGCAACAAATTGGCGACTCTACTGGGGACTTGTTCAAAATAACATTTTTGTATTTTACCTAGAAGCTCTAGTGATATATTTAGGACTCTACTGGGAGAAAAGAACTCAAAAGACAGTAAGTATTTTCCTTCTGATAAGAAGGTGGCGACTCTATTGAACAAAGTATTTCAGTTAGTGACTCTACTGAGGGAGAAGACTCAGAAGGAGATGGTGGATTGTTTTTCAAATGTATCCATCATTTCAAAGATATCCTTTTATTCCAGATGGTATCAAGTCATTGGATCTTAGGAGATTTCAATGCATCCCAAATAAGTTATCCCCTAAAATTTCACAACTTCTACCAAAGTTCCATGGAGAATGGGATGAATCGACACTACAAAAATTGGATGCATTTTATACATTTATAGAATATTATGAGGTTTCTACAGAGGATCAAGTGATGAGGCTATTTGTCAGGATGTTAAAAGATAATGCCAGACAAGTATATGAATCACTACCCACACAATCCATCTCATCATGGAGACAGTTTGAGTAGTGGTTTCTTGATACATTTCATGATGCCAGTGGTGAAGAAGAAAACATGTGTTATGAACAAGACATGTGCTATGAACAGGAAAGAGAGCCAAATTATATTTTGGCGAAAGAATCTTACATGTCCCCTTTGGATATATTCTTCAGTTTGGAAAGATATAAAGGTAAACCTGCACTACATTTGTTCATGAGAATGATAAATATCTATTGATAAATACCTTCAGATATCAGGCCTTTGGGAAGGGAATTAATGGATAAACTTTGTGAGTTAGGAATCTACCATGATTCTCAACTACTAGCTTTTCTTGAGAAAATATGTGAAGTATTGAGGGAAGAAAAGAATGATGACATAGAGGAAGAAAATTCGGATAAGATTGACGTAGAATTTGTACATAGTGAGATTTGCATGGAAACATGTATCAATGACCATGATGATGAGGAAAAAGATCTTCTTAGTACAGAAGAAATCTCATATTTACTAGACATAGAATATCAAAAACATGTTGAGAAGAATGGTCAATTTTTTTTCTCAATATGATAAACAAGTTGATGGATTAGTACATACTCAGGGGGTACTAGATGAAGAAGATGATAAATTTCAAGAATCAAATAATGGAGATGAAATAGAACATCATACAACTTATGAACATGAAGAAGTTTCAGATGAAATCTCTCATGGAGATATGCCCGAGTTCTCTATATCCTTGAATCCATTATTTGAAGAATATTTTATATATAATCAAGTCCATCAACATCATGATAAAGGCAGTGAGCCTGGTGATCATTTTGAAGATGATGAAACTCAAAATATGTATGGGGAAGTGTATTCAGAAAGTGAGACATGAATTATTTCATCCTATGAGCATAAGTTGTATCAAACATGTGAAGATGAAATGGAATCAAACAGACATAAGGAGGAGAATGTGTTGAAGATTAGTTCTGAAAATTATCCGAGTATCCTATCTGATCAAATTCTTGATAAGAAGGAAGTTCCTGAATGTGAGTTATCTCCAAATCCTTTTTGTGAAAAGAAACAACATCTTGAGTATAGGGAAGATTGTGTATGTAAAGGAATCCAAGCGGAAGAGCTTAATCTATTTACTTGTAGGGTTGATCAAATGCATGGGGATCTTCTATTTAGCAAGGACTACAGTGCACCTGCTGACTTTTCTTAAGGTAAAAAAAAGTCAAAGCATGTTAACAAAGAAATTAATGTTGTCCATGAGAGTGGTGGCATCGTATTCGGGAGATCCAAAGTATTACATGATCATAATTATGTATTCGATAAAGGAAAGAAGCAGTGTTCATTTTTTTGGGGGCATGGGGCCACCCAATTGAAATTTCCTATGAAATTTCTTCATGAGCATATTGGTATAAAGATAAATCTTAAAGACGAGAACAAAATCACTTTTCAATAGATTAAGTGTGGATACTTGGTCTGCTTCTCCAAACATAGCTAGAATCTTGCTATGCTCACAGGGAGCATACGTCCCCAGAAAGAGCCGCTGGTGGTACCCTAAATTTTGATAATTTAGAAGTCCCAATCCATTATCAAGAATCACGTTTCTCCATACTAAAAAATATCAAAGGAAGGAAGCTTTATGACACAAGTAAATAGAACTAACTAATCGAAGCCTTCAGAAAATGTTGGAATTTAGACCTTCTACAAAGATTATTTTGACAGATGATAAAGATGGTCAAATTTTAAAAATCTAAACACAACCCAGTTTGGGAAATTTAATTTCCTATCTCCAACAGAAATATTATCTTTTCATGAGGTGTTTTGGATTTTCAACCAAAGCCAAATCCGAAAGTTAGGTAGTTAGTTTTAGTTAGTTTATTGTTTTTTCAAAATAATTTGTAATAAGAGTTGTGTCTTTTCACCCTAAAGAGGTGTGAAAGCCACTCAAACACATATATATACATAATGAAAAATGTAAAGAGAAGGGAATACGATAATAATACAATTTTGATAGATGGATTAGATGGATCAATAACTGCAAATGTGAATTCTATTGTACTATTTTCATAATCAATACAGATAAGTCCTTTTTTTCATGTATGCAATTATTTCATTATCATTTTACAATTAGTCCCTCAGATAAACCAATAGAACTTCTTCAAAGTGACAGTTTGATGTGCATGCTTCCTGATTTGATTCATAGTCTATATTTTCAATTGGTTTTCTCATTTTGCATGGTTAAATTTTGTTGATTGAGGCCTCAGTCAATTGGTCTGTCATATGAGAAGTATTACCCTTTTGATATATCTCTAAATTTGTTTTATGTTGCATGTACATTCCATAACAACTTTGAAGTGATAAGTTTTCTTGTAAAATTGTCTCTGAGGTTGAACATAGGATTGGAATGACATTGACTCTATTTCCCATAGTTGATTAAGGCACTAGTCTTTCTTGTTTATTGAATTATAGTCATAGTTTCATTATTTAAAGTTTTGAGATACTATATCCATCTTCTCTATTCAATTCATATCTTAAATCCATCAAACATTCTTTAAATTATTGCAACATTACATTTGAACATTTTAATAATACATTGCTCTTAGTTTAAAGGATCTCATAGTACTTTTCCATATTCTGGGATAGAGAAGTTTGAATCATAATTTATCTACTCTAAAAAGCCCTTAAAGACTTGGAAGATAAGTTTAGGGTATAGGCCTACCAACCTCGGTTCCGCAGTGCCAAAATTGTAGAAGTTCCAACCTTGCCTTGGTTGTGACTTGTTAGTTGGCCAAATCACTTGGGTTTCCAAGCATTGGATTGGAAAGTCCATAGGAAATCCAATCTATTTATTTGAGCACCAACACGTTGCACCAAAAGATCGATCTGTCAATGGTCGATACAACCACCATACTTATATAATCCATAAGAGGTTGTTAAACCCTTGTCACCAACCATTGCATGGCTTGACTAAGACCAAGGGTGCACACCTTGCAACAAAAATGTAATATGAAAGATGCTTTGGTTAAAATTTGAATTAGTTGGCCTCAATTTTGAAATATTTGGTGAAAATGACCCGCCACTAGGGTAAAAAGTGATAGTAAATAGGGTAATAAGGTGACTTTTCCCACTCATTTTGACATTCACCCTTTTGGATTTTCACTCTGAGTGCTTTTACCCTTCGAGACAAAATGGTGGTCCAACATCATGAGCATTGATTCGAGAAGGCAAGGGAGCATCAAAGACCTCTAGGATATGAGCCACCGGTATGTGACCAATCATTTCTTGTGAATTCATCATTTTTAGTTTCTTTCTAAATCAATTTGTATTTTTTTTACTTGAAAACCCTAGAAATTTTATGTTTCGTTGCTTTTGCTCATTTTTGTCGCTTTCGATAGTTAAAGTGTCACTTTTAAATGAATAACACTTTTGACATATATAACGTCGCTTTTACAACATGTTTCATCACTTTTGGTATGTAACATCACTTTTCAAATTGTTCATCGCTTTTTATATGTAACGCCGCTTTTAAGCAAAAAATGTCACTTTTAAAAAATGTTGCTCTTTTTAAGATTTTTTGATGAAAATGTCAAGTTGTTGATGTTTGATTTTGATTTTGATGTTGTTATAAATTTTGATGATGATGTTTTTAAGTCAATGTGCTTGATGTTAGTCAGATCAATTGGTTGATTTGGTTTTGATATCAATTTGATAAGATATGATGATTTTGATGATTTTCCATCCTCAAGATCTAAATGAATGAAATATGATGCGCTCAATGAGATTGTTGCAAATCTCATCTGAATAGATAGATGATATGATTAGTTTCATTGACACTTGATGATAAACTTAGTGATTGATTGAATGATGTGTTTTGACTTGAAAAAAAATTTCCTTCCAGAAACTGAACATGAGGGGCTAGTATCCTGAGCCTTTTAGGATGATGGATGATTTAACTATAGAGGAGCGATGTGTTATTGGTCGGTGTAGCCTAGGCTATTTGATTGAGATGCCTCTGTTCTGTGTGAACCAGGGTTTATTGACGACACTATCCAAGCACTAGAATTCTAATCATAACACTTTCCATTGTTCATGGGTGAGATGACTATCACTTCTGAAGATGTGTACCAGATTCTTCATATCCCAATGATGGGAGAGTTAGTTTATTGTGATCAGGTGTTTGACGGTGATGCACGCAGGTGTGTATTTTATGATGATGAAATTTGTGATGAGACTATTTCTTGGAGGATGATGAGATGCAATTATGCTCTACTCCCATATTTTTTTGCAGTGTTTATTGTTGGGTTTATGTTCCAAATAGGAGAGCTCGTAGATTTTCAGATGGATGGGGTAGGATTTTAGAGGACATGATTGCACATCCTCAATGATTTTCTTGGGGATCTTGCATCTTAGCACATATATATTATGAGCTTCATCAGGTGGTGTATTGACAAGGTGCAACCTTATCTATTAAAGTTGTTTACTTCATATTTGGGCCTGGGAGTATATCACTTACGAGGGCTATTGCATACAAAGATCATCCCTTTGGTTTTCCTTATATCTATGGTTATCATGGCATCATTGTCTAGGCTCGGTTGGGAAAATTAGATCATTAGATATGTCAGTTAGATGACATGGATATCATATGTTGGAGACCTTATATCGGATGTGAGGCATGGTAGGAGGATCCAAATGAGATATCATTTGTATTTACCTCACGATGGTTGATTGGGCAGACCCCCTACATTTTGGAGAGGTTTCTACTTTATCGAGTGCTATGCCAGTATGGATGAACTTAGGGTATGTGATCGGGTCTATCTGTGTATGCCTGTATGCATTTTGAGAGGGATCTATGGGGTCCTAGTGCAAATTATAGGAGAGTGCAGGATGAGTATGATGGTCTTGGTGTCATTGCTTGGGATTATTGACTAGGTGTTATAAATGTTTGGATGATAACAAATTGCGGTCATTGGTTTTCTACTCATTTATTTCCTAAACTTACAGATCCTATGGAGCTAGTGTCTTCTTTAGGAGATGATGAAAATGATAATGATGGGGATGGTCCTCAAAAATTGAGGGGTGGTGCAAGGGTGAGAGGTGGGAGAGCTAGAGGTGGAAGAACTAGAGGTGGTGGTCATGCTACTAGAGTAGTGACAGGTAGAGGAGGGATTATTATAGCTGTAGTAATAGGTGGCGGTGGGCATGGTTGGGGTGGTAGGGATGGAGGTCGAGGTGGTAGGGACGAAGATGGAGGTGGAGATGGAGGTGGAAGGAGTGGTGCAGTTATTGCTAGAGGTAGACTTGTTCTCGCACAAGGATGAGCAACTTAGAGGCCTCATGCAAGTAGATAGGTTAGGAAGGTAGTGCAACCAATTGCTCCAGTTGTTTCGGTGGTTCCAACTACCCCTAGTCAGGATGTGCAAATGTTACAGCCTGGGATAAAAAATTTACAGGCTCAGTTGGCACATGCACTAGGTCAGATGCAAATACTAGTTGTAGAGGTAGATCATCTATGGGCTGATAGAGATAGGAGTATTGGGCAGCATGGTTACAGTAGATAGCTAGTTGATCTGACATAGCCATAGACAATTTCAGGTCCACTAGCTAGACCACTATGTGATCTAGATGTGGGTACTAGTATATGTCCCTCTACATGTGTTAGTGCAGGTACTGATATAAGCAGTGTGTAGGTACTAATATAGGTGGTAGTCATGTATAGATGACATTGTGATGATAGCAGATTTGGACATGTTGATGTATACTTTTGATGATTATGATGATGTACCTTGATGTACTTTATTGATATAGACATTGATGTACCTCTCTCCCCATTTAATGATATTGATGATTTATTCTCCTTTGATGTCATTATACATTGTATTTTATGATTTTTACAATCTATATACATGATGTAGTGATATTTATAATGGATTCATTTCTATAAAGTTCTATCTATATGCATGTTTTTGTGATTTTTTATGTCATATGTATGATGTGTTTACTTACTTTGATGCTTATGTATGAATTTTTATGGATGCTTTACTTATATAGATGCTTTAGATGGATGCATTACTTATATAAATGCTTAGATGTATGCCTTAATTATATGGATAATGTATGGAATATTATTATATGAAGTTTTGTTTTCTATGGATGCAATCTATGGATGTGATGTAGATGTTGATTTATTTATGCTATTGTTGTATTGTTGGAAACTACAATTGAGATAATTGTTATATTTCTATTGATGTCAAACCTTAACTGGTAAGACAATTTCTATCTTGTAAAGTGCCATATCAATTGATTGATGAAGAAGATTTGAAAAGGAGAGATAATAAGAAGACCTGGTTAAATGGATGAGTTATGTGAAAATACAATGAGTACTTTATGAGATCACACCTTGACAAGGTAATATATATTTTATCATAAGTCTAAGTTAAGTTGGATGACTACAAGATTAGTCTTGACCGAGTAACAGAGTACAAGATTATGGAACATAAGTATGTGCCGAGTGATGCGAGTGTTGACCGAGCGCCAGTACATGTCGAGAAAATTTAGTGTTGACCGAGCCTCAGTATTTTTTGAGTGTTAGTGAATTACTGAGTTATCTAGTGATGACCGAGTGACATAACACAATATTGATTGATTGTTAGTATTATGATAGTTTGAGAGAGATTTGAGATCCCAGTCGACATAGTTGATTTTCTTGGGATATGTGAAGCATATTTAAGATGAGGATGATTGTTGTGGAGAATTAAATGAGCATTTAATATATGTTTAACCATTTTTATGTATGGATTCAAGAAGGAGTTTTAGGATGTATTCTAAAATGTAGATGGAAATGAAATATTGGAAGGATTCGTTGGATCTGACCTAACCCTAAGATCTATAGTGATGATTAAGCGACAATAGATTGAGATACCTGATTAGAGAGGTATAATATTAACCTAATTGTAGGTTATGAGTAAGTGGTATGAGGTTAATTTAGTTGATTGGAAAAATCTAAGCAGGAAGAAGAAAAGGTTGAAGAGAGCAATACAGGACTGCACAGTGGTGATTGCTTAAGGGATTTCTGAGCAAATCAGATTGATAGAGATGGAAATGAAGGCTAGTCAGTGAATTAACATTTGAGCTATAATTGGATGTGTATTTTCAAAGTGATTTGTATGTTTCAAATCACAATTTGTTGTTATTTTCTAATCATTGTATCAGTTGCAAAATCCTTTTAAACAAGGTTGACCTAACAGTCATATTATTAAATCCTTTAATCAAGGTGAAATTATAATGAAATGGTCTAAGTCCTCTAACAAGGCTCACTTCTAACAGAGTGATTAAATCCTTTAACCGGGTCACATTTAACAGTGTGTATTGTAACCTTTAACAAGGTTGGCTTTTCATAGAGCTCACTTTAGAAGAGTGAAAAATTGGTAGCATGTTACTGGTGATTTTCCCATATTGGGTTTTCACGTTAAATCTTGGTGTCATACTTGTGTGAATTTTATTTGATGTGGTGTACTGTTAAGAGATTCATATTTTTCAAGTTGGTTACATTATGGCAGTAAACTGCAAGTTTATATTGTTGATTATATGCTGTAGAGACCGAGTGGATTACTAAGTGGATCTGAGCTGGTTGAAGCATTTGAAAGTTCAATTGGTACATCTAGACCTTGGATAACTGATTCACCCCCCCTCTTAGTTATTCTAAATCATTCTAACATATATATGGTTATATAATGTCATATGATGATGAAATGTAACGAGTCTTACTACATGCACTTAGATGTATTTAATGGAAATTAGATGCTCTTAATGTAATGTTCCTAAATGAAATAATCATTAATGAATTGTGCACTTGTGTTTATTTTAATGAGTAATGATATGCAATGGTTTAATAAATTCACCTAAATTAAATGATATGTACTTATTTTTATTAAAGTCCATTGTATTCCACATAAAGGAGAAAATTATGACTTGATTTTGGAGTGTTGACCCTTGAGAAATCCCATAACATTGTAACAATGCAAGATTTAAATCTACTCACGAATACAAATGCAAATGCAACAGGAAAGTTTTCACTTTTCACTGAATCATTTATTTTTCTATTTATCATCATTGAGCTATTTGCAACATTGCCATAGGTAGAATTGTTAGCAATCAGGATTTGCGCCTATGGAAAGATGTGAAATCTAGATATCATGTCATAACATGGAAACAATCTCAAAGGTGGGAGAACTGCTTGCGACTAAATCTCTGGAAATACAAGGCTAGTTCCTTATTGATATTCACTTAAAACTTTGATGATTTGATGGGAAAAGGGGAAGAAAGATTGCCTGTGAAATGAAACTAATATAAATTAATGTGTGATGCACCAAATGAGTACCAATATGACATGCAACAATAAATCCTCACAAAATCATTTTCTAAAGACACAAAGTTGCACACCAACTAAATCAGATACTATATGGAAAAGAGATTGTTATGACAAGGCTTGGCATCAGACACCTTGACAGGAAAACAATGTTTTTGATTAAGGTAAAAATAGGTTTTGAAAGGAACCCGAAACCTTTTACAAGAGATAATTAAAGATAAGCAAAGACAACCCTTCCAAACATGAAACACTTGCTATGAACAAAAGATCAAGACCCAAGCAAACAACCCAAAACCTGAAGAAGTAGAAAACCAGTAAAAAAAGCACAGTTACCAGAAAAACTACCAGCAAAACACCAGCAAACCTTCGAGCACAATGCCCAGTTTAATGAATTTTTTCATAGGCTTCCTCTGCCTCTTTCTGCATGTTTTCCATCAAGTCAATGGAATCCTTCAGCTTTAGCATCTCCTTTGGGATCTCTGGAACTTTTCTTTTAACACCTCTACAAGTTCTAGTGCTCATGCCTGCACTCTTAATATTGCCTTCCACCGTGAAAGTAGTTCTTTCTAGCAGACTCATTTCTAGCTAGGCGTATAAGGCTTTGAGATTCTGGACATAAACTTTCAGCCCTTCATTACTATGTTTCAGAATAATGTTTATCAAATGCCCGTTGTGACTGATTTGGGCTTTCATCTCATTGAACTTATCTTCAATAATTTCATTAACCTTTTCAGTAAGGTCATCATCTCTATTTTTATTGTTCACCTTAATCTTCACCTCCTTCTCCATATCTTCCATTCTGGAATTGAGAGGATCCATAGCTTCTTGCATGTTCTTGAGGTGCAGTTTCATCGTGTTCATTTCCTCCCCAATCCACTTCTCCATATTAGCCCCGTAGTCCTTTGTACACTTTGGGATTCTCTTGTCGACCTCAAAACCCACCATTTTGTAGTCTGAGTTAAGTTTTTTTTTTTCTTCTTCTTACCATCTATCCTCAAAATTCTATTCTCCTCCGTTTCTTTTTCCTTATTCTCCTCCTCCTCTTTTTCTTTTTCATCCTTCTCTTCTTCCTTCTCCCTATTTTCTTTTTGCTCATTCAGCTTGAGTTTGTCCGCTTCCTTCTCCCTATTCTCATCTTCCTCATTCAAATTGAGGTCTTCCACAACTCTGTTATCATCCACATTATTGGAGTCCTCTTCGTCTTTGACCTGATTCTCCTTAGAATTTCCAGATTCTACCTCATTTATCTCAGGATCTTCCATTTTTTCCTCGTCCTGGGTCTTATCCTCGTCAGTGTTCAGGGTATTAGGGCTGACCTCCATCTCTTCCCTAATGTTCTCCATTTTCTTAATCTTTCTGTTAACCCTCTTCTTAGATTTCACTTGCTTGATATCCTGGTTCAACTTCCTGAAATTCCCTTTGACCCTTTGAGGGATAGGGTCCGAAACTTGATTTTTAACATAATCATAAATAAGCAGAATAAAACCTTCATGCAGAACCAGGTTTGAAGCTTTTTTCTTGTGTTCCACAATACTATTATTCAGAGAACTGAGAAAATAATAGGGGAAAGAAAAAAGCTTCTGGTGCCTAAAATGATTTGTGAGGATGAAATGGAGGTTATAGATTTTAGAATACCTACCATCCAGTGTAAAACAATGTTCTTTTCTCAATTTCCAGTGTACAAATGGGAGACACAATCACAAACTTGCATATGAATTACACAAATATTACACCTAATACTGAAAGAAGCTTGATAAAATAAAGGAATTAACACAATATCTCACCAAAAACCTACAATGAAGAACTCAATGCAACAAAATTGAGAAGGAAACCTATAATATTTATTCAACAATGATGGAAACTCTGCTACAAATCATGAAATATGCTCCATACAATATTTCTCAATTTTTGCATTGTACAAAAAAGGCAAAAAGAAAGAACCTCCCCAAAAGAATAGAAATTAAAGCCTTATAGAAAGGCTTGCATCAAGTCCAAAGCTTACTATATGAAGAACTAATCTAATCTAAACTCTAACTGAAGTGTAACTCCACCTCTGTTTCTCCTTTGAATCCTCAAAATATATTATGGGGTTGGATGGAAGAGAAAAACTATAAAATAGGGTCTGAACTGAGGTTGAACTTCCTTATAACTAAAAAAATAGAACCCGTCCTTGGATTTCACCAGAAAAAATGCATAAAAAGGTGGCAGAACTCATAAAATATGCATCAAAATGCTCTCAAACAGGTCCACAGGCATGCATGTACTAACTAGAACACTAGAATGGCCAATAACTACCTTATAACAAACAAATCATTCCCTTAACTACTTCATGACACCCTTTCCTTCTATGCGGAACCATCCGACTTGCTCGCACATTTACATCTCCACTTGCTTGGCACCAACATCTCTTTATAACCCGCGACCAGAGACTAACTGCTGTCGCTAGTTTGCAGCTTTATTTCCTAACCACCATCTTACCTCATGACCTTGCAAAAAACTTCCATCGCTAGTTCATGGCTTCATTTCCTGACGGTCACTTGACCTCGCGACCTTGTGACAAAATGTCATCGCTAGTTCACAACTTCTTTTCCTAATGACCACCTGATCTCATTACCTCACAATAACCATCATCATTAGTTCATGACTTCATCTATTAATTTCCACCTAACCTCATGACCTTGATACAAACTAATGTCGCTAGTTTGCAACTTGATTTGCCGACATCCATATGACCTCGCGACCTTGCAACAAACTGTTGTCACTAGTTCACGGCTTGATTTCTTGATCGCCATCTGACCTTACAACCTTGTGACAAATTGTTGTCACTAGTACATGACTCAATTTACTGACTGCCATCTAGCCTCGTGACATTGCGATAAAATGTCATCAGTAGTTCATGACTTCTTTTCCTAATGACCACCTGACCTCGCGACCTTACGTCTAACTATTGTCGCTAGTCTAGTTTGTTGTTGATCTTCCATGTCATCGTCCAGTCACCACACCGATTCCCTATGACCCATAAAATATTCCTTACTGTACCGTCCATGTCACTATCTAAATTTCCTAGCCACATACCACACGATCATGCAAGTGAACCAAAAGCGCTTTATTTTGGTTACTAGTCAAGTGAGAGTTCCCATATAAAAATATTGAAGACAACTCTCCATGGATAATGTGGGATAAATCCCTTCTATGAAGTATTAATTTTTTGTTATGATTGTACATGTGTGTGATTGCGCTCTTTGTTTGATCTTTTGCTGAACCAAGAACACTAAATTACATTGTATGATTGATTTCTTGATATCTTTTGAAACTGATATCCTTTTACCCTCTCTAACCAGACCGAAAGGTTTCACTACAAAACGTAATGTCCCTTCAACATTTTATAAATTTATCTTCAATTTCTCCAAGTTGATATCCTTTTGAAATAAAAGGTTTCATGGCGTGGTGTCATGTCCCTTCGATAGTTAAAAAACTTTGTCCTTCGGTCTTTAATGGACGAGCCTATGCCTATGCATGGAGCAATCACATTAGCAAAAAATAATTGTCTCTTTCCCTTTTGGTTCATTTTCTATTTTTTTTTTATTGAATGTGGTTGAATATGCATTTGTATGGTTGTCATTATTAGAGACTCTCCACGACTTGTGTAGATTTCACTGTACCGTGCTTTCTCTTATGTATAAAAGAATGTGTAACTTTGCAAACCATATGTAATATTTAAATTTTGAAATTCATTTGCAAATTAATGAAAGATTCTTTTACTTATGCATCTGTTCTCAATTAAGTATTTATCTTTTCTACATTGATCTTGCTTACCAACAATAATCATGAAAGTATCAATGAAACCAAAATGTGTACCTTAGCTTGCCAAATGCAATTAGCTCTACCTGTTTTGAGTTGTAGGTGAAAAAATAGGTAACATTTTTGGTGACCTCTCAGGAGTGTTTTCCTGCTAAACATAATCGGACTAGTTTCCTGCATATCCATTGGGCACAGAGTCTTTTCCAAACGTAGAAAACTAGGATCCTTCTCAAAAACTAGAAAACTAAAGCTAACTACTGAAACTGAAATCAAACTAAACTGCTAGAACATTACCCCCTACATGTGGCATGTATGTATGATGTGAAATGAGTGTCAAATCATGTTTCACCTTATGAATATCCTTTTTAGACATGTGGATAATTTTCAACAGAATAGCTTGCAACATTGAAAACTTGAACAACAACGCTGCAACTATGATACAACCACACCTTGGATAGGTAGCTTATGATTTAGGACAAAAAGTTTGTACTCATGTCCTATCAGATGGGCATTGATTCTTCTTATAGTTGTTATGCTTGCAACATTATCTCAATTTATTGAAATCCAAACTGAAAATTGAAAAGATGAAAACAAACTAAAAACCGTGAAAACCTGAAAATATATTTGTTGGGCTATATGGTAACAACATGAAGGACATGTTTGTTCTTTTAAGGTAGTAGGTTTCAACCCATGCCTTACCTAGTGGATGTGCACTTCATTCTCTTATTATGCTGATCATCAATGATATTTCCATTTCTTCACTTTTAACACACCAAAACTGCAACTACTAACTGAAAACAAGCTAACTAAATATACAGAAGCACTTATTTATGTTCTAACATATGTCAAAAGCAATGCTTGAGGTGAATCCCATTGACTGGGATTGGTAACTCCTCTCCTTCAAGGGTGGAAATTTGAAAAGCATTATGTGGCTTGCAAGATTTTATGATAAACAGACCAGCCCACATTGCATCAAACTTTTTATGCTTTCCAGGTCTACTCTTCAATTCATCCCACTTCAAAATAATATCTCCTTGCTGAAAGATTCTAGGAGATGATTTTTTATCAAATTTTCTCTTTATTTGAGCTTGATGATGCTCAATCTTAACCAAAGCATCCGTCCTAGTTTCTTCTAACTCGACTAATTGAGCCATCCTTGCTGCCATTGGTTCTTCATCAACCATATCTAACTGATTTATCAAATCAAGTGCTGGAAATTAAACTAAAATAGGAAACCTTGCCTCTTTTCCATAAACCAAAACATAAGAAGATGCACCTGTTGGTCTCTTAGGATTTATTCAATTGGCCCATAGTGCTGATTTGAGCTTTGTATGCCAAGCTCTCTCATTTCCTTCAATTGAACGCTTTATGATCCAAATCATATTTTTGTTTGTAGATTCAGCTTGCCATTACCCTATGGGTAATAATTTGCTGAAGTATCTAGGAAAATAACTATTATTAACAGCCCACTCTGAGATTCTAGTTCCTGTAAATGCTAGAGCATTGTCTGAAATTATCAAATCTGGAACACCAAATCTACAAATGAGATCCTCATAAAAATTCAAAACAACATTCTCATTTTCCTCTTTTAGAGAAACTACTTCTGTCCACTTGGTAAAATAATATGTAGCAGTCAATAGCCACTTATGACCAACACTTGATGGTGGTTTTATAACCCCAGTGAAGTCTAAACCCTACTTCATAAATGGTTGTTCCACATGAATTAGCTGCAAGGGCAACACTGCTAACCTTTCTTTTCCTATAAATACCGCACATTCTCTGCATTTTCTAACCCAAGAAAATGAATCTTTAAACATATTTGGACAATATTAGCCACCCTTTATCACCTTGAGGGCTATAGCTCTTGGAGAGAAGTGGCCTCCAGCTGGCCCTTGGTGAAATTCATGAAATTTTTTGTCAACTTGATCAGATTCAATGCATATGAGTAACACAACATGGAAATCTCTCCTTAAAAGGATTCCATCTAATAAATCATAAGGAATAGACTGTAATCTATAGTACCTTCATTTGGATATGTCTAAACATTTAGGACATTGACCTGTAATAAAAATATTGATCATGTCACTTACCCAATCAGATTCTAAATTCGGAACAACAACTTGTACTTAATCTTGGAGAGCTAAAACAAACCCCTCTTCTGAATTTTTAATGTTGCTCCCATTTCCAGCAAGATGTTCACACAAACGTTTTCATCAAACTAGCTTTGTTACTTTTATATCAATATCATATTCCATCACCTTTGTTACCAAATCTGCCCTTCTTGTATTTAAATCTTTATTCAACAAAAACTCCTTCACTGAGGGGTGAGAAACCAACAAATTAATTATGTTATTACAAAGCATGTGTCTAAATTTATTCAAAATTATTATGACAAATAACACATATTTTTCAATAAATGAATATTTTAATTCATAATCTTTCAAAGCTTGGCTGAAAAATGCTACAAGTTGTTCTGTTCCTTGATAATTTGTTGTACCAACATGGAAAAATGTTATACATGTTCCCATATGTATATAAAGGGAAATATTTTGGAAAATTTGGATTTAAAAATGTTTGGGTAGTAGCTAATGCTCCTTGATCAGTTCAAAACTTATTTTGCCATCTTTTGTCCCAAAAAATATAATTTTTTTTCTGAAGCGGGGCAGTTAAAGGCATTAATAATTTAGAAATGTCTAGAATGAATCTTCTGACAAAATTAATTCTTCCTAAGAAATTTGGAAGTCCCTTCTTGTGGGTTGGTAATGGCAAGGCGAGAATTACACTTACGCTTTCAGGATTTATGGCAACTCCTTCTTTTGACACAATGAAACCAAATAACTTCCCTTCGTGGACAAAAAATACGCATTTCTTGGGATTCAATAAAATGTCATATTTTATGCACCTTTCAAATATTTGTTTCGAATGCATTAGATGATCTTTTGGATTCTTAGTAAAAATAATAATATCATCTAAATAAACCAACACTATCTTATACATCAAACATTTAAGTGACATTTCCATGGCCTTCTGAAACGCAGCACCAACATTGGACAACCCAAATGACATTTTCAGATAAGCCATTGTACCCCACTTGGTTGTAAATATTTACTTATATCTATCCTCCTCCTTCACAAGTATTTTATTCTAGCCTGAAAAACCATCTAGCAATGAAAACCGCTCTGATCTTGAAACAACTTGTAAAATATGCTCCATAGAAGGCAAAGGGTACCTATCTTTCAGTGATGCTCTGTTTAAATCACAGAAATCAACACAAAGTATGATTTCTCCATTCTTTTTCCTAACTGGCACAAGATTGGATACCCATGAGGTGTGTTTGATGAGAATAATAATGTTTCTCTAAATCAATTTGTTTAACTCTTTTTCCATAAGAGGTTCAAGCCTCAGATTAACTGGTCTTTTCTTCTGTCTTATTGGTTTTGCATTCGGTTCAAGATCAATAGTATGTTGTGCTATGATTAGATCAAACCATTTCAAATTATAATATTCCCATGCAAATATGTCATTGAATTCTTGAAAAAGTAATACAAAATCATGTCTTTCCTGTAAGGTACATACCTTGCCTAATTTCAACAACTTACCCTTGAGAATTTTAATGTCTTCATAGTGGTCTTCCTTGATCTGAAAGCTAGCCTTTTATTTTCTAAGTTGTTCATCAGTATTGAAAATAGATTCCAAGGTCACTAGGCCCTAAGGAATACTGTTGGTCTTTAATTGAATGATTTGATCTTCATACTACTCTCTTAGTCTCTACTGGTTTGTGTTAGAAAACTCAACTTCTTCTCTTAAGAAGTTGACTATTTGCTGGTCTGAATAAAAAACTTGCCAATTTTTAGTATTATTTGGCACAAAGGACCTCACAATTACCTTGACATAGTGTTGTCTTGTAATTCTATTGATCTTAGTTCGTATTTCATACTGTGCACCAATTGTTGCTAATCGATCAACATGTTTATTGTTGCTCCTTGGAATGGACAATAGGTTAAAAGATTTAAATTATTCAATAATGTACCATACTCTATGCTTGTAACACTTCAATAATTCATTTTTAGTGGCATGGATGCCTCTAACCTGATTCACAATAAGTTCTAAGAGTCCAAATACCTACAAAAAACAAATACCTCTTTTCTAGGCCCATTGAGGATCATGAATTAATGCTTCATACTTTACTGTATTATTAGTACAACAAAATGTAAATAGGAAAGCTAAATAATACTTGTCATTAGAAGGTGAAATTAACATGCAACCACCTCCTACACCATTTCTGTTACATGATCCATGAAAATACAACTTCCAAACATCATTAACCAATTGATTAGACTCTTTAAACACATTTTTTGCAAAATTAGGATTAAAACTAATAGGTTCATAAATAAGATAATTTCCCAAACTCACCTCCTCAGGTTGCCCTATTATAACATCATGATGATTCTCTGCTACCCACTCATCTAGAAGTATATCTGGGATATCTTCTACTTGTGTTTTGGGCTCATTAACAACACAAATGTCTTCATAATCAAATAAAACAACAACATATGCATTGACAGTACTTGGGTTATATGGTTCACTACAATATTTTTCAATTGGCTCTGATAGAATAGTCAACTTAGTCCCATATCTGGTTCTAAACAACATGTGTGACCAATATAATGATAAATAACCTCCTATATTGGCTATAAAATCTTGTGACGGGCATATGAAAAAATATGGAGGTAGATCAATCACATAGATATCTTGAGGAATAGAAAAATTGGGGAAGGCATGTAAATTTAGGCTTATATTTTTGATGACCCCAAGAGTATTGATGGAAGTCCCATCTAATTATACTATCTCCTTCTCCATTGGATCATACTATAATCCCAACTTGTCTACAATTTGTTTGGGCATTACAAAACTACTTACACCGGAAACAATCATGCAATTATGCACTAGGTGTTGTCCAATAATTAATAAAATATAAAATGGAGGTGGTTTAACTACATTGGGTTGATGTCATTTGGCGTTGTTATCAACAAGCATAACTTTAAGTGGTTTCTAGTCTAGTACCTCATTTGATAATGAAAGAGATTGTAGTGCCTCATGCAACATGTCTTGTTTCCCGGGAAGAGCTAAGACATCCCACTTAGACACATTTACATGTGTTTTCTTCAATTGTTCAACAATATATAAATTACTGGTACTAACCTTTTGCTATATTTTTTGTACAACAACAACTTTTGATCCTTGTACTTGTTGATCTGAGGCTTTTGGTTGATCCTTAGTAGTTGTCTAATGACTCTTTGATGTTGCTTGAAGAATTTTTGCATTAGAAGGTCCTACTTGACCTTGAACACTTGAAACTTGTTGATCTTTCCCTTTATCAACTTGTTGTCCATCATTATCAGCCTTTGCTTTGGACCTTTTATTGGTTGTTATAGGTATCCAAGTCCTATTTTTTGCATAATTAGCTTCAATATGCTCATTTTATTCACAATTCATCAGTGTAGTTTTAGAATTACCTTGCCGATTAGCATCTTGAGGTGCATCTTGCTGAGATACCTTATTTTTAAGGCAAGTGTGTGACTCATGGAAGTCTTGGGACAACTTATCAAAGAATGAGGTTGATTACAAGCAAAGAAATTTTCTACTTGTTGTGAAATGTTGTTCTGAGGTAAAACTACAAGCTCCTTTTAATTTCTTAGAATCGTAGGATTATATGGTTGACTATCCTTTTGATTGTAATTCCTTATTTAACCCTAATTTCCAACTTGATAATTAGGCCTATTCTATTGATAAGACACTTGGCTTGGCCTGTTTACCTGATTATGCTGTCTCTCCAAGCTTGTAATCTTGTTGCCATATGTCTGCAACATCCTTTGCATACTTTCATTTTGTTCTTTAAGATCTTTAAAATCATGAAAAGGGACTTTTGCAGCATTTTTCTCCATTGCAACTTGAGGATTGTATGATAGAAATGTCGGGACAACAACCACTACTGGTGGTATAACATGTCTCATTGGATGAATTTCTATAAAAAAGGGCATAGGGGTCCTGGGAGCAATCCTGCCTGCCTGAATCAAACTATTTTCCACCCTAATTGCAATATAAAATGCTACTGGTAATGTACTATCTCCCATGGACTAAATCAACACTGAAATATCACTATTTAATGCCTTACGATAAAATAGAAAAAAATACTCATTAGAGGGTTTTACTGGAGCTGGAATTATGTTCCATGTATTTTTTAAGCGATGGTTGAAATATGACATTTGTTCATATGTAGCCCTTTTGATATTAGTCAGTTTCTCTACCAATGAAAGATGATCAGATCTGTCTTCAAATTTCTGATTTAATCGCTCACCTAATTCATCCCATGTAGAGATAGAATTAACAGGAATACCATAGAACCATTGTAGGGCCTTACTCTTGAACGAAGTTGTCAAAATCCTCAAGGACACATCTTGTTCAACTACTTAATGGATTCTACATAAGGAAGCCACATCCCTGATGTACTCTATGGCTATCACATGATCTTCTCCAGAAAAGAATGGTAATCTTTTCAAAGCTACAACTGGAATGTCATGGTGATTTGCAATGTTCAACTAGCTTCCTTGATTAAAAGCCACAAACTGCTTATTTATGGGTAGTGTTGGGTGTGCCATTTGAGTTGCAACTGGTAATACTGGTTGTATAAAAACTGGTACCACTTGGTCTATTGCTGAAAAATGATTTACAATTTATCACAAAACTATGTTATCTTTTGGTAAGAATGTATTTGATGCTGCAAATTCATAATCAAAACTGCTAGGTACTGTGGAATTGCTAGGAAGAAAGAAATATTTAGGCAGTTGATTTTCTAGGTTCTTAGAACTTGCAAAAAGTGGGTTTCCAAAAGCTATAACTGTAGGATCAAAATTATAAGGGGCTTCTCTTTTAGTATTTTGAGTTATTCTTCCACCTCTTCTTGCTATCCTACGTCCTCTTCTTGTTGGTTGGAGTTCTTGATAATCAAATTTCTCCCTATTGGACCTAGTTTGTACCTTTCTCATAAGTTTCAAACAGTGTATCTACTAAAAAACCAAAGTATAGAGTCATTAGGTTGTAAAAATTGCTCTCATTTAAGGCTAAAATGTTATTGTTTACACCAAAACAATAACAAAATATGAAGCTCCAAAGAACTTAGTTCACGTCTCACCAGGCGTGCCAGAAATTGTTAGCGATCAGGATTTGCGCCTATAGCAAGATGTGAAATCTAGCTATCTTTTCGTAACATGGAAACAATATCAAAGGTGGGAGAAGTGCTTGATACTGAATGTCTAGGATTACAAGGCTGGTTCCTTATTGATATTCACTTAAAAATTTGATGATTTGATGGGAAAAAAGGGGAAGAAATATTGCTTGTGAAATGAAACTCCTATAAACTAATGTGTGATGCACCAAATGAATACCAATATGACATGCATCAAGAAATACTAAAAAAATCATTTCCTAAAGATGCAAATTTTCTCACAAACTCAACCAGATACTATATGCAAAAGAGATTCTTATGACAAGACTCGGTATCTGACACATTAACAAGAAAATAATGTTGTTTTCTCAATTTTCATTTTACAAATGGGAGACACAATCACATGCCTGCATATGAATCACCCAAATCTTGCATCTAATATTGAAAGAAGCTTGATAAAATAAAGGAATTAACCCAATATATCACAAAAAAACTACAATCAACAACTCAATACAACAAAATTGAGAAGGAAACTTGTAATTTATTCAACAATGATGAAAACTTTGCTACAAATCATAAAAATGCTCCATACAATATTTCTCAATTTTTGCAATGTGCAAAAATGGAAAAAAGAAAGAACCTCCCCAAAAGAAAGAAATTAAAGCCTTATAGAAAGGCTTGCATCAACTCTAAAGCTAACTGCATGAAGATATGATCTGATCTGAACTCCAACTGAAGTGTAACTCTTTTTCCTTTTCTCCTTTCAATCCTCAAAATATCTCATTGGGTCAGATGAAAGAGAATATCTACAAAATAGGGTCTGAATTGATGTTGAACTTCCATATAACTCCAAAAATAGAACCCATCCTCATATTTCACTAGAAAACACGCATAAAAGGTGCAAGAACTCATAAAATATGCATCAAAATGCTCTGAAATTGCTCCACATGCACACATGTACTAACTGGAACTCCAAACTGGCCAATAAATTCCTTATAACTAAAAAATCATTCCCTTAACTACTTCAAGATTCCCTTGACTTCCATGTGGTACCATTTTATTTTCTCGCACATTTACATCTCCACCTGCTTGGAACCTGCCTGCCTGATAACCTGTGACCTAGCGATTGAGTGATATTGCTAGTTTGCGGCTTGATTTTTTAACCGCCAACTGAGTGACCTCATGCCCTTGTGACAAACTATCATTTCTAGTTTTCAGCTTCTTTTCCTGACACCCACCTAACTTTACAAACTCACAACAAACTGACATTGCTAGTTTGCAACTTCTTTTCCTAAAGGCCACCTGATATCGTGACATCGCGATAACTGCCGTTGTTAGTTTGCGGCTTCATCTCTTAAATACCACTTGATTGTGACCTTGCAACAAACTGATATTGCTAGTTTGTAGCTTGATTTCTTAACCTCCATTTGACATCATGACCTTGTGATAAACTCCTATCGCTAGTTCGTGGCTTGATTTCCTGACTGCCATATGACCTTGTGACCTTGCAACAAGCTATTGTTGCTAGTTTGTAGCTTGATTTCCTGACCATGGAATTAATTACATCGACTTCTTTTTCATGGAAAGACTCTTCAGACAATGAATCACATTCACACTTTGCAAAGTCGTCTATTATTCTTAATTTCCCCTTTCCAAGAGGAGTCGATCCTTGATACCCCATATTTTGCATGATTTCAAAGCCTTTCCCATATTGATACATGTGAATACTTATATGTTTTACTATTTCACTTAATTCAAGTTCTTCATCTTTTTACAACCACTTGATAGTTTCATTATCATCTTGTTCTCCTACCAAGGACATGCTAGGCCTTACAAAATTGTCATTGTATTTTTGAGGAAATGAGGGTTCTTTGTTTTGTGTTGTTGAAGGTATTCCATAAGACCTAGGAGAAGGTGGTAAATTTACCATTGAAAAGGAATATTCTCCTACTCATTAGTACATCCGTGTTAAAGAAATGTGCCTTTCTTTCTTTCCCTTTTTCTAATTTTGAAGGAGTTGACTCTTTTTCTTTATCCTTGTTTGATGTATTTGGGCTAGAGGAACTAGATTTTTCACCATTTGTACTACAAAATTTAGCATTTTCACCCTCTTTTTTCCTTTTTCTCAAATGTCAGGCTTGGACTAGAAACCTCTTCTTTTGTGTGTTCATTTGATGCATAAGGTATGGAGACTTATATATTGTGTGGTACCAAAGTGTATATAAAAAAATATACATTTAATGTGAGGGATGTATATCTATATATATATATACCTCAAGAAAAGGGGCCACAAATGAAGATATATCCTAAGAAAATTCCCTTGTTGGATCCCAGTTAGATTAATACAACCCAAGTGATATAGGGGTATCAATTAAAAACAAGAATCTAACCAAGTGCCAAGAAAGAAGATGGTATTTCCTATATGCCAGGTATAATCAACTAGGAAGGTAAAGACAATGCTGAAACTAATGAAATAGAATAGATCTAAAATGTAAGTACTTAAATTAATTAATTAAATACAACAACTCACCTTTAAATTATTGAAATGTATGTGTTCAAACTTAGATCTGCAATTCTGCTCCCGAAACAACTCAGAAACCCTAACATGACCAAATTTGGAACTATAAACTCAAGATCTTCAAAATATAGAAATATTTCTATCTCAAGACTATGCCAACATAGGGGGTTGATGGCGACATGCAAAAAATCCACCTGGGACTAGGCCAAAGTTGACATCCACCTACTCTACAAGATTTCCCAAAATTTGGATCTATGACAATAACCTATTTCAGATGACTCTGTATTTGAAACTGCAAGTCTGTATACCTGAATCTATAAGGGAAAAATGATTATTTTTTTGGGGGAGGGGATTGCCTCATTCAATCCCTAAATTAATAATTAACCTTGAATGTAAATGTATGTAAAATCAAAGAAAATATACAAATTCACCTTACTTTGTAGAAACCCTCGCGAAGGATCTGTATCTGTTATCCACAAGGATGTAGAAGTTCTCATTATTGTTGAATCTTGTAGGAATGTATAATATCTCATCAAATTCAATAGATCAATTATACCAAGTCACAAATCTATGGATGTAGATATACTCATATGCTCAAATCAGATATGCAAATGCAAATGAAGAATCGATGAACAAGCCCTTCCTTGATGATGAAAAGGTCTATCTTCAAAGAAGGAAGCTAGAACTTGAAAGGAATATGCATGATCATGGAATGATTATTAAAAGGTCTCCAATGAACTCCTTGAAAGCTCCTGGAAATCTCCTTGAATACAAAATATATTGAAATATTGAAGTCCTTGATGGTTACAAAAGATCTCCTTCAATGCTCCTAGGAAATGCTTGTAGAAAAAAATGCAAAAGGTCTTGAACCTCTCTCCTCTCAAAATCAAGTGAGTAGGCCTCCTTTTATACCAATTTTTTGATCAAAAATGAAAAGGGACAACTGCACAAGGTGGGAGAAGAAATTGAAAACTCAAATAATGGCTCGAAACCCTGAGGTGCCCAACCTTGGGGGAGGTCAACCTTGGACTCACCCCAAAGGATAGGCCTACTTTAGCCTACCCCTGAAGGGCTAGGCCGACCTCAACCTAACCTCTAATGGGTCAATCCATTAGGGGATGGTCTAGGATCTTAGGGACATAGAAAATAACAATGGGAAAGGGCATAAAAAAGGGACCTGATCCAACACAAAAGCAAAGGTACATCCATAGGTCCATAAAGGAATTTAAATTATGTCAAAAACATCCTACTAAGGAGGGATGAAAATGTCTCAACATGGGTTCTTCCATTTTAAGATGATACATTTAGCCCCCACTTTAGTGGGAGCATGAGCCTCACTCAAACTCTTAGTAAAGTAGACCAAAAATGCATATGATAACCTCACTATGACTAAGGATACAAGGAATCCATTAAGCCCTCAACAGACTTGAGTCCTCGTTAGCTCCAAAATCATAACAAGAGAGATATCACTAACAAAAACAAAAACAAAAACAAAAAAGAGTGTGATTAACTTGCCTAGTAAGATGTGTGTGTCTTAATGTGAACCAAACCAAAAGGCAATGCTGCAAAAAAAGATGGTGTTGAACAGTCTAGCAAGTTTGTGTGCAAGCTAGTCAACCCATCAAGGATTCGACCTCAAGAAATTGTATTTCCAAAAGAGAAAAACCGCAAAAGGAGATCCAAGCATAAGGATGTGTGTATCCTTAAGGGATCAGAAAGAGATGCAACTACAGGGACCAAGCCTTCTAGATTTTAGTAATCCAAGAAGAGATATGAAAGAGAATTAGGCCTTTGGGATTGTTTAGGAATCCATAAAGAGATTCAAAGAAGAAAAGCTATCATAGTGCACATTTGCAAAATGTGAGAAAAGTGTATGCCCCCACGTTAAAGAAAATGCAAGCTCCTCAATGGGAGAAATGAATTTAATGGAGCGTACATGCATCCACAAGAGACATTTCCACTGTGAAATGCCCCCAAGATAAGACATATAAAGGGAAATAGGAACATAAAAAAAATAAAGAGCACGAAGGGATCTACTAAATTTTGGTTTAGTATGATCATAAGATTATATGAAATATTATGTCAAATTAAATGTCATCAATCCCCAAAGGAAGTATAACTACAACACAATGGAGGAAAAACATGTAAAAAGAAGAGTCTTTTTACTCTAACATCACGGAGACCAAAAAGATTCAGTGTTACCATGTCACAATATCTCAAGTAGACTACACAAAGGAACATTTACAAACAATAGTACATGTACAACACAACATATAACGACATATAGAAGAAGAGATATACAAATAGAAGAATGATTAAAACATTTTGATTCCTTTATCATCTTGCGCCAACGGAGCAACAAGGATCGTTTAAATAAACATAAACAAAACATAACAAGAAGCACATGACAGGGGAAACACAACACGACAGGAAAACACACAAAGAATACCATACTAGAGAATCCATTAAAGCACATCGCCTGCCCCCCATCTTGGTTTGTATCATTTAGGGAAGGTGGGAAACTCAAAAGAGGAGAAACATCCAACATAGTAGGAACAATTGTCAATTCCAAACAAGGACCATGTTGCAGGTCACTGTGTTCGATACTAGGAGTGATTGATAACTATTTTGAAAGCATGTTAGGCAAATCATGATCAAGGTCAATAGTCTCATATTCATCAGAATAACTACCATGTAAATCATTGTTAGCATCAATAGTATCATCAAGGGTATCTTCTTCATCAAGATTAATCACAATAGAATCCAAAATACGATTAGAATTATCATGTTTATTCATTTGAATAGTGTTATGATTGTTAACTTCCTACATAGGCTCAAGAATGGGATGGTTAAAGGAAGGTACAATTTTTTGGGAAGCATGCACACATGCCTTGGCTTTAGCTATACGCTTCTTGCAATAGTCATGGGCTTGTTGGTTATGTTTAGTATTTCTAGAGATAGAAGGTGGAGTGGGATCAATCAATATTAAGCCATTTTCTCCTTGTGAAGGGGGAACTAAAGGAACCACACTAGGTTGAAAGATGGGAACATGAATTTTCTCAATAGAAGTTGAAGAATTAGACAAAAGATAAACTGGTGGAATAGGTAAAAGACCATGGGTAGGATCAAGCTTGGGTAAACTCAATTCAATGATCTTTCTATCTTTAAGGGCTTAATAAGATCAAAAATGGTAATCAGGACAAGTTGGAGGTGTCGTAGGTAAAGAAGGCCAAAAGATATCAAGATAGGCATGGTCTCAAGGCCTAAAAGGATGGTAAAGACTATGTTTAATCTTCTTGATCTTTCCATCATGAGGAAAATTAAGGCATTTATGGATAGGATAAGCTATGACTTGCATGGAGGACAACAAAGGAAAACCAAGATTAATGTGTAACTGATCAGAAGTAGGGATGACAACAAAGGTAGTATCCACAAATTTACCAAAAAGCTCTATAGGTAAGGAAATTGAACCATGGGGATGATAAACAAATCCATTAAAAGTATGAATCCAAGCATTTGTCATATCATATAAATCTCATTGCAAGTGTTTACTAAAAAGATGCTATTTAGTTATAACATTCACCATTGAAGTAGGATCAATAAGAGTACAATAGGAAGGAGTGACAACAATCCTAGTAGTAATATAAAGAGGACCACCAAGAGCTATAATAATTTTTGATTGGTCGAAGGTATAGAAATCTATCTACTAGTTTTAGGTTTCATTTTAGGCAAGGATTCATGTTCAACATGGTTAGCTTCTTCCATATTTTCATCATATACAGTCTGTGTACAAGAGGAAGAAGGTTTGGAAATGGTGTTGGTAGAATGAGAAGGTAATGGATTGATATAAATCTGTAGGTTCTGGTTAGTAGGTGCTACAGATTTGTTTCTATGGCTAGCATAAACATAAATAGATATAGCATTAGAATCAATAAGGTATTGGATAGCATTATTCAAGGAATAACACCTCTCAGTATCATGGCTAGGATGACGATGATATTGAAAAAAAATCTTTGGGATCAAAGGAATTAGAAGCCATCATAGCCAGATTAACAGGTATAATAGGAGGAATTTTAATTATATTATCATTTAAAATTTTTTTCGTTATAGTTTGCAAAGAGCCTGATAAAAGAGTATACTTACAATTAGGGCGAAAAACAAAGGAAGAAGAAATGACACTCATGGATGTGACAACTACTTGTTCATTTACTACATTAGATGCTTTGTTGAAATTGATATAGCTATTAGGTCTATGGAACTTATTAGGATGGGAGGTGACATCACTCTTATCAACTGGTACATGATCCATTGGAGTGGTGCTCTCAGATTGACTCACTTGTAATTGATAATGGTGAAGCGCTGCACAAAGTTGGGAAAAGGAAGTAAAATTAGTAAGAAAAAGCTTATCTCTAATGTATTTTTGTAAATTGGTAATAAAAATATGTTGTATACCAATGTCAGGCACATGATAAGAAATATGAGCATACAAATGTTTAAATTTACTAATAAAGTCACTAACTTTTTCTTTAACTCCTTGTTTGCATTGCATTAAGTCAGTCAAATAAACTTGAGGACCAATATTGTTTTGAATTTTTTGAATAAAAGCATTAGAATTTTTTTGAAAGGAATCAATAGAATAAGGAGGTAAAGAACAATACCATTACAAGGCCTTATCTCAAAAGGCCCTAGTAAAAAACTAGGTCATGAGCCTATGATTATGGGAAAAGTCACTACAAAGGGTTTGAAAGGTCTTAACATGAGTCACAAGATCAACCTTACCCTTATAAGTGTCAAGACGAGGCATGTCAAATTGTTGAGGATAATCATACGGATAGTGTCTAAGGACAAAGTATTAGTAATGTCATATGTACGCATATTAAATTTGGATTGATTCAATGAAGCAAGTTGTTGTTGCAAGGATGAAATAGTTTGAGCAAGACTAATGATGGTGAAATCATTAGAGGAAATAGTAGGCATGGATAGATTGGATACATTAGGAAAAGTTTATGAATAAGAGGGAACACTTGAAATAGTTGTAGGAAGAGGATTGGAATATGTAAAAGGAACACTATGATAAGAAGGCATAGATGTAGGCAGTGTAACAATTGGAACACTCACGAGAAGATATTAAAAAAAGGCATTAGGAAGACTCACATGCATAGGGTTAGAAACTTGCACAGATGTGGTCATAAGAGGTGGTGTATAAGTAGGAATTCTAGGAATAGGAAGAGAGATAGGAAAAGAAGGTTCGACAGTCGTAGCAGGTAGAACATACTATAACTCCTGGGTACCTTCAGTTAAAGGTTTAATATTAGAAACAACAATGTGGGAGATACCACACAAGAGATTAATTTCATTTTCATCATTGCGTATAAATTTCCTTAAGGATTCAATAGATGAAATAGTATCGGGATTATGATTCTCTTGAATAAGCCAAGTTTCCATCTTGTCAAGGTCACTAGTGAGATTTTGAATTTGGGAAGGAGGAGGTCTTGAAGCTTCATCTTCATCATGAGAGGAATGAGAAGAGTTATTCTCTGTGAAAGGATTAAGATCATGAGGGATCATGTTATCATCAAAGTTCCTAGGGAAAAAAGAAGAATCAGGATCAAAAGAACCCGTGAATCTATGACTTATTCTAACCAGGATAATATAGGTTTGACTCAAATTAATAAATCTCATACACAAAGGAAGGAAATCCAAAGGGAGATCACACAAAGGTTTTTCAAGCACCAAAATGAGATCTAACCATAATAAACTATGAATAATAAAGCTAAACACAACGACTGTATAAAATATAAAGAGGACACAACGCATACACAAAGAAAGATCTAAAATATTAATTTTCACCACAACAAAAGGAATACAAGGCATGTAAGGTATGGGTTCATGAAAATGTATATATAAAAATATACATTTAATGTGGGTGATGTATATCTATCTATATACCTCAAGAGAAGGGGCCACACAGGAAGATATCTCCTAAGCAAATCCCCTTAGTTGGATTCAAGTTATATTAATACAACCTAAGTGATATAGGGGTATCAATTAAGAATCTAACCAAGTGCTAGGAAAGAAGATGTTATTTCCTATATGTCAGGTATAGTCAACTAGGAAGGTATAGACAATGTTGAAACTAATGAAATAGAATAGATCTGAAATGTAAATACTCAAATTAATTAATGAAATAAACCAAATCACCTTTAAATGCTTGAAATGTGTGTGTTCAAACCCACATCTGCAATTATACTCTCAAAACAACTCAGAAACCTGAACAAGACCAAATTTGGAACCATGAACATGAGATCTTCAAAACCCAGAAATTTATTTGTCTCAGGACTATGCCGATCTGGAGGGTGGATGGTGACTGTAGAAAATCCACCCAAGACTAGGACAAAGTTGGCATCTACCTGCTCTGCAATATTTTCCAAAATGTGGATCTGTGATAGTAACCTATTTTTGATGGCTCTGAATTTGAAACTGCAAGTTTGTATACCTAAATTTGCAAAGGAAAAATGATTTTTTTTGTTGGGGAGGGGCTTTCCTCAGTCAAGCCCCAGTCTAGGAATTAACCTTGAATGTAAATGTATTTAAAAGCAAAGAAAATGTACAAAATTATCTTACTTTGTAGAAACCCTCGCAGAGGATCCGAATCCATAATCCAAAAGGATACATAAGTGTCCAATGTTGTTTAATCTTGTAGGAATCTAGGATATCTCAAAAAATGAAATAGATCAATCATACCAAGTCATGGATCTATGGATGTAGCTGTACTCATATGCTCAAATCAGATATGCAAATGCAAATGAAGAATGGATAAACAAACCCTTCCTTGATAACCAACTCCATTATCTTCAAAGAGGGAAGCTATACCTTGAAAGGAACATGCATGATCATGGAATGATGATGAAAATGCCTCCAGTGAACTCCTTCAAAGCTCCTTGCATGCAAAAGATCTTGAAATCTTGAAGTCTTCAATGGTTGCGAAAGATATCCTTCAATGCTCCTAGGAAATGCTTGTAGACAAAAATGAAAAAGCTCTTGAACCTCTCTCCTCTCAAAATTAAGTGAGTAGGCCTCCTTTTATACCAATTTCAAGATCAAAATTGAAAAGGGCCTATTGCACAAGGCGAGAGAAGAAATTGAAAACCCGAGAAGGGCTTGGAATCCTGAGGTGCCCAACCTCAAGGGGAGGCTAACCTCAGCCTCACCCCAAGGGATAGGATGACTTCAACCTACCCCTAAAGGGCTAGGCTGACCTTGACCTACCCCCTAACGGGTCATTCCATCAGGGGATGGTCCAAGATCTAAGGAACAGAGAAAAGAACAACAAGAAAGGGAAGAAAATAGGGTCCCGATCTAGCACAAAAGAAAAGGTACATCCATAGGTCCATAAAAGAATTTAAATTAGGTTTAGACATTGAAATAAGGAGGGATTAACATGTCTCAACATGGGTGCTTCCATTTTAAAATGATACAAAAAGAATCTGTGGCAATTTTCACATTGTTACAATATTGAAAAGGATTAAGGTCATCGCTGATGGTTATCTCTTAACCAAGATAGGAAAACTTCACATATTGGTGATATTTTGAAGGAAGTACCTGCATCTCATGAATCCATGGTCTACCCATCAATATGTTGTATATCAAATTCAAATCTAACACTTGGCACACAATTTTTTTTGGATTGGACCAACTGGGATTGGTAGAACTACAAGGCCTTTAGATGACCTTTCTTCATCATCATAAGATTTAATAGTAAATTTCTCTTAGGATCAATAATTTTTTTTGAATATCCCTAACCTATGACCAATTTTAGAGTACATATATTCAAGCCAAAGCCTCCATCTATCAAGACTCTCTTAACTCTATGCTTGTTGATAAGAACTTCAATGTGTAATGAATTTTTTTTGGGGTGATTCAAGGACATGTCATCTTTCTTGAAAAAGGATAAACAATGTGGTGCAATGAGATGAGCTACCATGGTTTGAAATTTTTCTACATCTAATTTATTTGGAACCGTTGTATCAACCAAGGATTTTTACAAGATTTCTTTGTGAGATGGTGATATTTTTAATAATTCTAATATCGAGATTTGTGTTGGTGTTTTTAGAAGTTGATCAACCATATTATATTGTTTTAATTAAAATGGGAGATCATTCATATTTTCTTGTTAGATACTCCTTTTAAGGTTACTTTGGTTGTTTTCCCCCTAGTGATTATATTAACGAGTTCTTTATCTTACTTGTCTTTTATAACTATGACACTAATGGAGTTGTCAAAACCTAACAATGAGTTAATGGTGTTGTCATAGGTATGAAGAAAATTATCTTGATATCCCCCCTTGTTGTTTTTTCCCGTGTTTGAGGATTCTCCCTTTTCATGATTTAGGAAAGGATTTTTAAATGTTGTGTGATCTTCATTATTTTTGGGTCCATCTATCTCAATAAATTCATTATCAATTAGATCATGTATAACGTGCTTCAACCTCATAAAGTTGCTTGTCTTATGACCTTTTCTTTTATGATACTCACAATGGTGGGAATCATTCCACCATGAATATTTTTCTTGGGGTTCCTAACCTCTTGAATCGGGTAAGGTGAAAATCTTGTTTGCAATTTTTTTTTAAAGTTGTCTCAAGAGGTTCTCCTAATGATGTGAACTTTTGTCTAGGTGAGGTGAATTGAGAAGTTCTTGGTCTGTCATTGTTTTGGTTGTTTTTGTGAGTAAATGATGTATTAATTGGTTGGTTGATATTATTCTCTTATTTTTAGAATTTCTAGAAAGATAGAATGGTTTTCATTTGACGTTATTAGCTTCTACCACTCCATCGTTAACTAGGTGTTTTTTGTTATTCTTCAACCAAATTTTGGGTTTGTCATTTTTGTTATTGTCATTTGTTGAGGTGTAGTTTTTGTAGTTGGTTAAAAATCCTTTGTTGTCCTTGTAAAACTTTAGATCTCCCTTTTTTATTAGAGCATCTTCTATTTTAACACCATTTTTAATCATTTTATCAAATGATGGACATTGCATTTGGAGACCGAAGTCCATGTCTCTATTTAAGTTATTGATAAAAATATCTATTTTCTCCTTTTCTGGTACACTTGTAGGATATTTAGCATAGATTCTCCTCCATCTTTGTACAAATGTTAAAAATGCCTCTCCATTGCATTTTTTGGTGTTTCATAGGTCTTTCATAGTAACCTCGTGTTCTATGCTATACAAATA
Source organism: Thuja plicata (assembly GCA_018584345.1). Classification (NCBI taxonomy): domain Eukaryota; kingdom Viridiplantae; phylum Streptophyta; class Pinopsida; order Cupressales; family Cupressaceae; genus Thuja; species Thuja plicata. Next base: position 4,598,795 of record MU226380.1, read on the forward strand.
TTGTGTGAGAAACTTGGTTACTAATTCCTCAAACATCTTCATTCCAGGTGATAATTTAGAAAACCATTCCGTCACATGTCCACCTAGACCCCTTGGGAATAATCTCATTAGGTATGTTTGTTCATGAAGGAATTCCATACTTAGAGTGAAAAACTCCCTAATGTGATTTTGGGGATTTTTGTACCCATGTATTTATCATACTTAGGGAATTCTATGTTTGGTGGAAAAGGCACTATATGAAAACTCTTATCAAATGGAAAAGGAAAAATGCCCTCTAAGGTATACCTATTTGTGGAGGTTCCTCTTTTCAGATCATTATTTGTTGTTGAAGGGATTGAATGTGTTTGTTTAAAGCCCATTTAGGATTTACCTTGTCTTCATCTTGTTTTAGTTTCAAAATATCGTAGTCATGAGGAACTTAACTTCTAGTTGTTCTAAGATCATGTCTTTATCTATTTCAAGTACTCTCTCCATAAGTTTTTGAAATAGAGGGTTTTGTTGATCTTAGTTTACCTTTTCTTCTTTTATTTCCTCATCTTCAACATCATTATTGTCATTTTTGTTGCTGGCCTTATCCCACTGATTCTCTGGTTGTTTTGTATTTGGTTGATTTCCTTGTGTTTGGTCTATGTGTTGGAGTTGATCAACTTGTTGGATTTTATTTTCATGTATTTGAGGTAGATTTATCTCTTGAAGTGATATTTATTATAATGTCACTTTACCATTAGATATTTTGAAATGATAAGACCTTGTCCTTGTAGGCATGTAACTAAATTTTGGGGTCACTTCTTGAGTTAAGGTCTTCTCGATGGTATTGGTTTTAAAAATATTGCTTGAGTTTACGAAAACAAGTGATATGATTAAGTTCTAATGATTATTTGACCAAAATGAAGTTTGTCCTAGGATGCAGTCTAATAGAGAAAGATCTATCTCTATGATGAAGACTTGAGATGGATCTTGATTTTGTTAGTTCTAAGAAAAGGACATGTAATCCTTGATGACGAACTTTTCAAAATTGAAGATAGGGATGATTTGATGACACTTGAAAATTTATGTGGTTTAAATGAAATAATGAGAATTATTAACTTGTTTGAAGGTATGACAATGGTGGATTTTAAAACCTGTTTTGATTGAGAAAAACTCTACTTCAAAAAAAGGTATTTTCAATTTGTGTTTTTGGTTTTAGAGGATTGAATTATTTTGAATGATAAGATCATTAAAATATAACAAACATGCTCAAGCATTCATTTTTCCCAAAAATATATAATATTAAGTATATGTTCTCAAACTATTTCCATAAGTCTTGTACAAAGAGAACAATTCAAACAAGCTACCTAAGGACAATTTTGTTTTTAATGGATAATATAAGGTAAGCTTGCTACTTAACCAGGTTATAAATAGTATTTATTTAAAAAATATTTGAGTTCACCTCACATTACAGGAGCCTCCCAGCATCATAAAAATATTGTATTGTGCAGTTCTAAAGAACTACTAGAGGAGGGATATTCTCAAAAATATTTTTGTCATTCAACCCATTAAGGATGAATGCATTTTTTTATAGCGGGTCAGATTACCATGCTTTATGGGTGTATCCATTTTGGGTCATTCTCACTCATTTCCATTGTAAGGAAAATCTCGGGAGGCATGCCCACTATGGCTAAAGATGCACTAAATGAAATTGAAATAAGGTTAAGATAGGTATGGTATTTTGATCACCTGAAATAGGTGAGAGCATATCCCTACTATCTTTTGCCTTCAAACACATAGAGAACACAATTCATTTTTTGACCTTATCTAACTAGGGGGATCTTGATAGATTTGGAATTTTGATCACCAAGATAGGTGAGAGCATAGGCCTACTATCTCAATCCACAATCACAAAAGGTCTATGATTATTCTATGTTTCAAAATTTTTTTTCCACAAGATTCAGTTGTAAATGAAATAAAGGTAACACCAAAGATTTAATAGTTTATGAGTGTGCATCTTTGACAATTATTTAACATTTTTTATTTTCTTTTACCATTTACCTTTTTAGCAAGAACTCCAACTCCTTAGCATCCTCAGCAGATTTCACAAACGTTAGTCTCAACACATACAATGCAAAGTTACATAAATTGAAAATATTTGCAAATAAGCAAAGTTCACAAAGGTAAGTGCTCAAATTTATTTCTACTCTATATTTCGCTTGATATATGTTAAGAATTTGAGCATATGGATCAAAAGATTTTCCTTATTCACTAATCTTAACTTATTCGTTAACCCAATATACCTTTTCACATATGTTTTTTTCCTCTTGATAACCTTTTGAGCATAATAACCAGAAGGTCTATAAACAATCTTCCTTAGTTTCTGAATCTTTTCCATATGTAATTCATCATAAAAAAAAAATCAACTCTCTGTTTTTGAAAGATATACCATACTCAAAAGTGACATGATAGAGATCACAAGAGACACAATTTGAATCATAAGTGATATTATTTTCTTTAAAAGAGATGTAATTTTTCTTAAAAGTGACACACTTTAAATTTGTCAGAACCTGGAACAAAAAATGAAAATGACAAAGAACAACTTTAATGCAATATTGCAAAATTTTAAAATCGATGTATAATCTTTTAAATGTGAACAAATTGAGCTCAAAGGCAATGAGACTGAGATTATATGCGATGTTCTTCAGCTTAAAAGCGATATTATTTTGCTTAGAAGTGGCTTTATTTATTTCAAAAGCGAAGTTCTTCAGTGCAAAAGTGATATTATTTAGCATAAAAGTGATTATATTCTTCTCAGAGGCAACTTTTTTTAATTGTAAAAGAAATGAACTTTCTGTCAAAAGCGATTTTCTGCATCTTTCTTGTAACTTGCAAGTGCAAATCTGCAAACAAAAGCTAAAAAATTTGATAGGATTAGTGAGGCGCGTGCCCCACGGTAGGTGTCATTTGTGTGTGAAATTTGAATACTAAAAACCTACATAGAACATTAATATGATCTTTCAAATCAAATCAAAATACAAGACTAGTTCAAAGCAATGAATTGAAAGCAATCATGAGCATTCTATGGCTTTCTAGTTCTAAGGAATTGATTAATGCTCTCAACTGTAAATTGATTCTCAAGTGACAACTTAGAAAATGAGACTATGAGATGAATTAAGCTATGATGAATTCAAATGCTTTGCTAAAAGATCAAGAATATTAAGATGCAATTATGATTTTCCATTATAACAATGTTTGCATTGAATAATTGATATACAAACTAGCGTTATGCCTATGCTTTGATGGAAGTGGATTTGCAAACTAACAATACGAAATTACTCTACTTGAAGGTGGATCCTTTTACTCTAATTATGCATCCTATTTATAGGATTTCCCAAGGTGTAGGAGGTGAGTTTGATTAACCATGGTCAAGGTATGGGTTGAGGTTAATTTTGATGATGTGTCCCCTTTGAATGGACAAGATTCCTTTTTAAGATTAAATGGTCAAGATTGGAAAGCCTCTTGGTGATGCATTTGAACATGGTTCTCATCTCTCATTGGTTCATTTTATTTTTGTCATGTAGTGGTAGATGAGACAATATATGAGGAATTAATTTAATTATTCATGTATGATATTTGAATGGGTTTAGAATTAATTAATTAATGACCTATGTAATTAAATGATTAATTCAATTATATAATTAATCAATTTTGAATTAATTAATCCTAATGGATTGAATTTAATTGATTTTGTTCGTTGATCATTTTTATGCGTACACACAAACAAGCCAAGAATGCAAAAAAAAATTAGTGTTTAAACAACCTCCAACTTTTGGTGATAGAAGCTCTTATGCAATTTTACAAATTTTTAGAGTTTCTTATCCTCTTCATTAGATTTTTTTTGTTCCTAATTCCACTCTAGGGAAATATTTGGTCTTCTCTTTCACACTTTGAACAATCGATGCCTCGATCATTTTTTTTTATTTTCTTATTTTATTTCCCATGGTACTACTTTGAATAGAGCATCTTACTTAATTATTGTCTGTTATTCACTAAAACATTATGTTTTGCGGTCATTTGATTAAAATTTATTAATATGTGGGTGATTGTTTTTATCATATATAAATAAGCTTCAATAATTCTTAGCTTATGAGCTTTATTATAAAATGTATAATAAAAAAATATAATTATCTTAGTTTAAATATTTTTAGTTAAAGAGTTATTACCATCATTCATCTAAATATTTTACTATCTCCTAGAATATATGGTAATTAATTAATTAAAGAATATTTCTAAGAGAACTCTCCACATTCTCTCTAATGAATATCATAGATTTCACCTATCACAGCTCAGGGTGATGCAATACTTAGTCATGTCTTGTAAGGCTTTAACTTTCTTAAGTCACATCCACCCTTCGATCTTCTTCCTAACTCCACGTATGTATTTCTTCACTTCTCATTCACACACCCACAAGATTTCATGGTGGTACATCTTCTCTAGCTCTTGCAAAAGGTTTCACCCTTCATGGTGCAAGGTGCAAACACGTGGCAATTCTTGATTTTTTTCTGACGTTGCTATGAGTCCCACCTTTGTTTACTTCAAGAAATTTCCTTATGTTGTCACTTTCTTTGAAATTATTTCTTAGATTTTTATTCATGCAATATAATTTTATCCTTGTGCTTGTTTTGCAGGTGTGGGTTGCCTGATGGTTTGTGAGTTGTGTCTTCTACTCTCCCCTGATTGTTTTATGTTGTTGCCTTTTCTAGGTGCCTCCCACACATTTTAGTTACTTATGTTCCCCTTGAGGTGAACCACTTTACAAGTTTTGTGTATCCTTCCTCTATCCCCTAATCAAAGGCAATCACTACCAATTTTTTGGTGTCACATTTGAAGGATGAGTTTTTATAGATTACGTTGTCTACACATACTAATATAATGATTAATTTAACAAATTAATACATGATTGTTGCAATGGTCATTTTGATACTTGCAAAAAAGGGGGAATGTTGGGAATCTTTTTGTTGAGAAGGTTCTTCCCTTCCCCAAAGTTGTCAAGGGCATTTAACATGGTTTCTTCCCCTTTTTAAGGGAGTTTGATCTTTTAGTGTCCAAACTTACTCAACAAAACCTTCTCCATAAAAAAGGAAACTAAAGCTACACCACTACATTCAAATGTTGTTTTATAACTATCAAGAGTAGTAGCCCTACTTGAGGACCTATGTATTGTATTAAATTCTTAATATAAAATAGTGTATTAGATTGTGCCTATTGACCTTTTTTGTGTACTCTTTTTGTTTTGTAATATTTTGAATACATGTACTTTGTGTCATGAAATGATTTTGTTTACTTCTCCTTTAGTTTTTTTTATTAAGGAAAAAATAGGTTTTGAAGGGGCACTAAAACCCTTTACAATCATATTTTGAGGGGTATTTAAAACCCCACTAAAATGAAAAGCTGCAATAGATAGAGCATTGCAAAAAAACAACTCAAACCATCAAATCAACAACCACTTAAAAAAAATGTCATAAAAAATCTAGCTGACCAAAAGAACACTACACAAAAGGCCAAAGCATTACATTAAAGAGAAAATATCTGAAGCAAGGAGATCTATAGTGTTTTTAAGGCTCCCCAAACCTTAACATTGGGTTTTAACATGGCTCCCAAAACCATCATTAGAAACCTCCTCAATGGATTGATCATCAAAAAGATAGCTGAAACAATGAGATTTTGAAAATATCCCCAAATCATCATGGGATTTCAATTGGCACCCACAACCATCTTTGGTTTTAAAGTGGCTCCCAAAACCATAACAAGGATTTGAATGGCTCCCTAAATCTTCATTAGAAATCTCAAGAGGTAAGAAAAAGAAAAACCAACTAGAAGAATGAGTTTTAACATGGAACCTAAAACCATCCATTTATGAGAAAATTGGATTTTCCAGAAGAATAAAACCTTTCCCCCAACATAAATCCCTTCCACCTCAATAGAAGGGGATCCCACCTCTATAGGATAGTCTAAAGAAAGAGTAATCCTTCTCAAAAACCACTTCTGAAACCACCCCACCTCCCAACAACCAGCAAAAAGTGACAACCACTCTATGTCATAGTAAACATCATCCTCAATACACATCACCCCCTCCATAGATGAAGGATCCAACTCAGTAAAAAATGAGAGTAAGGAAGACCACAACAAAACGAGCCCAACTCTCCACCTAGTCATAACAAGGTACCTCATAAAAAGAGGGGATATTCCACTCTATAGAAACCTCTAAGGGAAGATATGAAAGAGTGACCATACGAGCCCACTGAAGAAAAGGGAAAAAGAAGCAGGGGACTCCACCTAGGGCCTGAGCGACCCCAAAACCTGAAAGCCCCCATAACCAAAAACAACAAGAGGCCAGAATAGGCCCTTGAAAATTTTTAGCGTCCAACTGGCCACAACCATAAAAACCAAACAACCAAAGAAAGGAGAAAAATCACATCCACCACAAGACTCGGGCTAAGATCACAACCTCCGAGGAAACAAATAAGCCTACAAAAGAAAGAGACAACGTAGAATTTGCTTCACCAAATGTTGCAAGACCAAAGTCATTGGAAGAACTGGATCCCCAATAGACAGAAAAACCAACCAAGTGCAAAAAAAAGACACAACCAGGGGAAATAAGCCTCTCTAAAAGGAACAATGTGAAACATTCTTTAACAAAAGCCAACCTGGCGGCTGCAACTACAAAAATCAATTTAGAACACCATCATGGCTCACCAAAAATCACCTATAACCTTACATCTCTCACCCACAAAAAAATTGTGCCCCTGGAAATATCAAATCTCTTCTCAATCGAGTTTCCAACATGTGGAATCCAAATAGAATCTTCAAGAATATTCCTTGGCCTCAACAAAAAACTTCAGATAGCACCAGCAGGAAACAACTTCACCAAAAAAAGAAAGGTTGAAGTCATTGGAAGGATTAGAATCACTCCAAGTAGAAAACCCACATAATTGTAGAGATTAAAAAAATCTAGGGATAAAGGTACCTTCAAGAGGAACCACATATAGAAGGCTTCAAGACAAGCCATTCTAGAGGCTACAACTACAAAATATGACTCAAAACAACACAAAGGATCTCCAAATATCCCACTAAGCCTTGTTGCATTCCTCCAAGAAAAACCCCGCACCCAAGAGATGTTAAATCCTACAAAATAAGGGTAGGGAAAAAAAGAACTAGACTCTTAATCACATCCACCCAAAACATTCCCACCATAAGCCAATCCCCTAAAACATGGAGGCAGTGTATCCCAGATGTCAGATCCAAAATAGAGCCAAAACCAAAAGTAGGGGATTTGAAAAATATGAGCCCCAAACTCCATCATGATTGCTCCACTCTCCCTCCCAAAGAAATGCACTACGACCATCTTTAACCACAAAAAAAAGGAAAATATTGTCCCCATAAAGGCATGAATCCCTAGGGACCACAAGCTTCCAAAGAGACACCATCACCACAGCTGGAAAATGCTTTCCCAAAGAGCAAGAAGACTTGGCAGTAAAACCCCCTCATCCAGCCTCATTGACACCACAAAAAATTCCTTAGCTCACACAAAAAGAAAAAGGCCCTCCAAGATAGAGTGAGAAACCCCAGGATGAGTGACTGCACACACAGGCACTATGGTCTCCGCAAAAAAAACCACCACCAGGGGAATCAATGGCCAAAGAAGAGAAATCCCCTCATCATTTGCATCATCAATGTCTTCTTCACAAACCTCAACGTCCTCATAGTTTGAACGCCTCACACCATTCCTTTTCCCACCCTGTGCCCTCCCCATCTTTTACTTCTCCTTTAGTTGATCAGGATTTTATGTTAATGATTTTGGTTAGTAAGAAATGCAACTACCTTGAGCTCCTTCATCTCTTATTGTGTGTTATCCTTAATTTTAGCTCACTCAAATTGTGGGATAACCCCTACAATTTTTTTTTTGTAGCCAACATCCTTTAAGCATGCCTATTAAGGCATGTTCCATATGTCCTCATGCATAGTTTGATCCACTAAAAATTCCTTTCAATCAAATCTCTTTCTTGTCTTTTCATTTTTATCAAGGTCTTTATTTTTCAGGAGTAATCCTTTTTCTCCCAAGTACAAGATCAAAGTTTTTATCTGCAAGTGCACGTGTCCTCCACTACAACTTGTCATTTAGGTTTCAAATCCCAAAATATATTTGGTTGACCCTTACAGTAGAGATGCTAATCAAGTTTTAAAACCCAATTCACTTCTTCCTTTATGCATCACACATATTTAAATCAGGTTTTAAATCCCAATTTGAATAATTCCTTTACAAAACCTAGATGCAAATTGGGTTTTGAACCCCAATTTACATCAGTCACACCACTTCAAACTAAATTAAAATAAGAATTTGCATGTTTCTTTGTACTTATCACTTGTAGTTTGGGTTTTAAATCCTAAACTATGTTACCTTCACTTCTCATTGCTTTCCACATGCACATCGAGTTTAAAAACTCAATGTGCACTTTCCTCCACTTCACTCAGATATGTAAATTGGATTTTAAAACTTGAATAACATGTCCAATTTTCATAAACCCTCATTTAGTTCAGGTTTTAAACCCTGAACTATAAATTTTTGCAAGTTTTTTCTTACCTCGGTGTAGTAGAAGAGAATTCATCCGCCATTAAATGAAATATGTCAAAAAATTTCTTACTCTGAAAATGCTCAAATTAAGTGTTGTTGCTTCATTCTAAATTTTATATCATTCTCTGAGCTGGAAGACCATAAAGTACTAGCACCAAAAGTGGATTTTCAAGTGACTATGGATAACTTGAAATTCATTATGTGCAATCCCAAAAAGGTCTTCCTCATCACAAAGGAATCCATCACACAAGTTTGAGGCATCTCTAGCTACATACTGGGACCAGGTGACTTTGAGATACAAGATACATTGTATTAATATGAAAACTTTATGGAAAATAATGTCGATGACGAAGACGTGACTCATCATAGTTAGTTTATTTTCCATATTTTTTGGTTATGCATTATGTAGTTTTCTTATGACAATTTACATGTAGTTTTTAAAAATATGATTTCATGTAAGAACAACACAAGTCTAAAGTCAAATAAGACTCTTCTATTGAATAAGTCAAAGTTAGTTTTACTTTCCTCCTTTTTCTCATAAGATCTGCTCTATATACGTGATGGGGCTCTTTTGTAAATATTATCTTTTAGCATAGGCAACAAAACTCTATTAGTTTGAAGAGAATTTTAAGACTTTGATTTTGAAGTGCAAATCATATTTCAATCATCAAAGAAAGTAGGCTGAATTTAATCTTTGTGTTGGATAGAATCATTATGTAGTGGCAATGTTATTATGTCTTTATTGTCACATTATCTTGAGTTGATCGAGAGTATTGTGGTGTTGATAATTTATCTAAGAGATGTTCAAATCTCATTTTGTAGTCTTTGAGTTGAATTATTGTTTTTGGAGCTAGTTTTATGTATATAAAATAGAGATAACTTGGAGTCTTTGAGTTTCTATCATCTTCTACATTTATGTGATCGAGTTGTAGTGTATGTTGAAGACTTTGGGTTGCACACATAATTCATCTTTGTTCACAAATTTTCATAAGAAGTAACAAAAGTGTTTGTGCTTTCATGGGCTACTTGGTTACTAAATTTTTTTGGTATGTTCTTAGTTACTCTTTCATTTAACTATATTGTATATCCAAATTAATTTTCTAATTGGTACTTTGTGGTGAACAACATTAGTGCTTCAGGTTTGTGTTTGAAGTTTATTGTAAAAAGATAACATCTTTTCTGAAAGAAGAGAATATGATGAATGTCACACCCTATTGATAGCTCAGTGTAAATAAACTTAGATAAGTGCTAGTTGTGTTTAGTAGCAATAAGAAGGGAGCCTCTCCTTTCTAGGAGGAGATTTTTAATCTAATTACACTATGGTTGAAATAAACATTTTGCAATTAGTTATTTCAAGTTGATTACAAAATAATTACCCAACAGTTTTGGGTGACTCTACTAGAGATGCAAATACACATCCAATAGCCTCATGTTGTTAGTTGAAGTATACCAATATCTTATTGTTTGTAATTTCTTATATTGTAGTTTGTCAAGCTTTCATTCTGGTAGAACAAAGGTATAAAAAAGGAACCAAGGGAATATAAAATGGTTTCTCTAGGTCCTTAGGGAAACACCTTTTGTCTTGTGAATTTGACACCACCTTTGCATGATCTTTCTCATGGTTCATGGAAGAATATTCCTAATTTCTATGGGGATAATAAGCAACATCTTGATGATCACATTGCTGCATTTAACATTGAATGTGGAGTTCTTGGTGTATAACATAAAGTTCTATCTATGAGATTATTCATTGAGACACTTCAAGGAATGGATGCTAATTGGTTCTACCATCTTGCACCACATACTATTACGAATTGGGCAACTCTTAGAACCAAATTTGAAGAAAGGTTCAAAATTGTTGAATATGCTAATGATTTTAGGGCTCAACTCACTATGATGAAGAAAGAATTGCGTGAGCCCATGCGTGAGTTTATTGCCAAGTTCAATAAGTTGGGAAATAAGATTCCAACTATTTCTCAATCTACAACTAAGAATTTGAAGTGCTTCTTCATCAATACTTAGTTGCCTGAGGTAATATTTTTGTTAAGAAGGGTAACACTAGTTGATCTTAGAGTTGCTTGGACTTTAGCTATAAAAGTTAAAGATGATCTAATCCTTGCTAGAAAAATATGGAAATTTCCAAATGGGTCCTACAGAAGTTCTTCTTTGGAACCATCTGTTACAAATACCACTAATCCTTTGGTACAAAATCTCACTTGACCCCAATACAATACATTCAAGTGAAACCCTTGATTCTAGTACAAGGGAATTAACATAAAAACTATAAACACGACATATAAACCGACTCTAAAATACTTCAATTAGAATAATTTAGTTTTAATTAATATAAAATTAATTTCTTTTGCAAATATATTAATTACATCACACTTTTATTTTGCAAAAATAAAATAAAAAGAGCAATATAATATATTCATAGCCACATTCATTTACACAAATTATAAGCGTCATTCTTGAAATTTATTGTTTGTAATTTCTTCATCAATACTCAGTTTCCTGAGGTAATCTTTTTGATAATAAGGGAAACACTAGTTGAACTGAGATTTACTTGGAATTTATCTACATAAGTTGAAGATGATCTAATCCTTTCCAGAAAAATAAGGAATTTGCAAATGGGTCCTAAGGATGTTCTTCTTTTGAATCATCTTTTACAAATACCACAGATCCTTTGGTGCAAAATCTTACTTGACCCCAATATAAGACATTCAAGTGAAACCCTTGATTCTGGTATGAGGGAATTAACATAAAAACTCTAAACACAACATAGAAACTAAATCTAAAAAACTTCAATTAGAATAATTTAGTTTACATTCATATAAAATGAATTTATTTTGCAAATAGATTAATTCAACCACACTTTGATTTGAAAAATTAAAATTAAAAGAGAAATATAATATATTCATAGCCACATTCATTTAGACAGCTAAACATCATTCTTGAAAATATGTAAAGCAAGCAAAATTCCTCATTCGCAAGGAATTCAACAATTCAAGATTTCAATGAATGTCAAACAAGTAAAATCAAATGTTCAAACAAAAAAAACTCTTATTTTTTCTTTTCCTCACTTGGCATCTCAAGATCAATGTGTCTTAGAATAAATGGAGATTATATTGAGCTAGTCTTAAATGAAATTAAGTAAAATCAACCCATCACAATGAAAATCTAAGAGGATAGAAAATGAAGGCATAATAGAAGAGTCACATATAAGAAATTTAACTCTCTTAGAAGAACTCATTGTACTAAGTGATGCCAAAATTACAATAATAACACTCTATTGAGCTATAAGAGAATGTCCCACAAGATAAATGGTGTAGAATCCGATCTCTCAAATCTGTACTAGTAATCATGGAAGATATCTCATGTCGTCTCCTGCTCAAGGCATCAGCGACCACATTCTCCTTTCCTTTGATATAGTGGACATCAAAGTCATACTCACATAGGAATTCCATCCACCTCCTCTGCCTATTATTAAGGTTCGACTGAGTGAATATATACTGCAAACTCTGATGGTCTGAATGAAGCTCAAATCGATGCCCCAAGAGAAAGTGTCACCAACGCACTAAAGCATGTACTACTGCCGCAAGCTCAAGATCATGGGTAGGATAGTTAAGCTCGTGAGTCTTAAGTTTCCTAGACTCATATGCTATAACACGACCATTCTACATAAGTACTGCTCCCAAACCATCCAAGGAAGCATCTATGCATACTACAAAGTCTGCTGAAGGCTCTGGCATAGCTAAAATAGGTGCACTGGTAAGTGATTTCTTGAGTTCCTGAAAAGCCTTCTCACATTTTTCTGACCAATCAAACTTCTTTCCTTTTCGCTGAAGTGATGTGATAGGATGAGCCACTCTAGAGAAACCCTGTACAAATCGCCTGTAATATCCTGCGAGACCCATGAAACTTCTGACTTCTGTCACGGAAGTGGGTGCTGGCCAATTCATAATGGATTCAATCTTAGATGGGTCCACTGAGATCCCATCTCCTGAAATAACATGGC